>CAUYSK010052504.1:0-11833 GCA_963575035.1 Avahi laniger
AGGAGATGGTGTTTACTATATTGTTATATATTCATTAGATAGTTTATCTAAAACTTACTGGTGTTTATTTAGATCATAATAAACAGGTTAATTATCTGTTTTTAGTGTTTCCTAAATTGTCATGAGGCAGACATCAGTTAAAATATCAAGTTATGGGAGGAGGGGGCAAGGGCAACATATGTAACCTAAACATCTGTACCCCCATAATATGCTGAAATAAAAAAAATATCAAGTTATTTTTTTCCTTGACTTTACACAAACATTTTTTGAAGTGTTCTGTGGATTCTTCAAAAATACAGTATATATTGACTACTTCCAGAGAATGTACTTAAATTTGAGTTTTTGAACTCTTACATCTGTAAACATTTGAAATAAATTTATGTTTCAAAATTAAATTGTAAAATTAATGTGGAATCTACATCTTGAAAATGTATAGGAGCCTCAATATTTAGATGGCCATCTTAAGAAACAGTATAGGGACTTTGAATTCAATTTCATGTTTTATTTTCTAGTTCTATTCTATGGAATGGTTTACAAATAAAATATTTTAGCTTTTAATTAGCAAAATACACTAATGTTAAAATTTAGCTTTTAAATTTAATTCTGACTTTGATAAAGAACAAAACTGTATTACTGTTAGATCATGGAATGAAAATTTTAACATGTGAAATTTTATTTTATATTCCAAAGCCATGACTATTTGGAGACACTCACTATTACTTGATTATTTTTAGTTTTCAACCAGAAGTTTAACATTATGTAAACCCAGCCATAACGTAGCATAGCTAATAGACATATTTACTCATGTGGAATGTTTGCCATTGTGATGTCCTTGGTGCCCTGCCTGTTACCACAAGTTTTGCCCACGGCTTTTATTTGAATCGCACTGCCCACTTAGCACAATCTTAACTAGTCAATGTTTGGGAGGAGTAATGTATTAGTATGCATGTGTATGTGCTTGTACTTGCAATTATGCAATGTTTATCGCATATGTCAGTATTTAATTTGTTGAAACATAGAACATACAAATACAAAAATAAAAAAAAATCATGTTAGAAATTTCAATTTGCATTTTTCAAGGTGGTTATAGACAAGTATTCACCCTTAGTTGGACATTTAGTGACAAGCATGTTGAGCCATGAGATTGAAGTTTGGTCCAAATTGAGGGTGGATCAGTAAGGGTGTTTAAATTGCAAAGAAAAAGAATCCCCACTCAAACCGGCTTTAACTAATGAGAAAACTGAATGGCCCGTTACGGAAATCCAAGGATATGGTGAACTCCAGGGCTGGTTGATCCAGTGGCTCGGTGTGGTCTTTGAGCATCCAGGTATCTTCTGTCCGTTCTGACATCTGCAATGTCAGTTTCATCCACAGACTGGTTTTCTGAGTAGTCGTGGTTTGGCTGCAACTCAGTCATGCTTCTCTATTCACATCCAGTAAGAGAGAGGTTTTATGTCTTGTGGTTCTCTGAAGAGCAGAAACTCAGAAACCCAAATTTCTTGCATTCCATTTTGGTTTGAACTGAGCCACGTGTCTGTTTCTGAACAAATCTATCCTCCAATTGGCCTAGGCTTTGATTCCTAAACCAATCCCTGGTAAGAGGGTCAGATTACAATTGCTTACAACTGGTCCAGGGTTGGACCAGTCAGAGTTCAACCCTGGAGCTGGTATCAAACCCCCAAATCATACTATTGCAACACACTGGGAAGTCAGCCATAGTATTTGCTACAGAATGGGGAGGGAAAGAAGGAAAAGATGGAATACTATTCTTTAGCAAAAGGTGCAAACCCATTCCAAGACCCAGGCTTTCTTTTCAAAAGTGTGTCTAGGATTGGGCAGATATGTCGAAAACCTAATCTCACGAGCTGTGTTTCAGAGACAAGAATCCAGTCATTGTGGCTGAGAGAACCACAGTGCTGGATGAGGTATTTTGTTCCAGAAAGTGCTGGGGAAAGAAGGTAGTGAGCCACAGGATGTCTCAGATAGTAAGACTAGAGGTGGGAAAAGGGAAAATCTCAATTTCAGGAAACTGAGGATACCAAGGATCAGCAAGAAAATTGACTTAACATGGAGTTGGTGGAGTGGCTCTTTATGTTTTCTGCTCATCTCTAGAATGGGTTCCAGGGTGGGACTAAAGACACTGGTGGCAGCCACATGGCCCCAACTGTAAAAGTTTGAAGGCAAGCCAAAGCATGACACTGTGCAAAAAACATGTGGCGTAGGTAGGGGGATTATTCTGACCCGACGTGCTGATTAGATGAAGAGGCAATGAAGACACTCAGCTAATAGGATAGGGTGAAATGAATATCACATGCAGCAGGACATTAAAATGGGACTCTTTAATTTCAGTTTCAGCAAAGGCTCCAAAAGCCAAAATACAGGTGCTGCATACCCCCATGTTTTGAAGTGAGGTGTAGACTGCACATGTGAAACCTGCCAAGGGAGTGGCCCCAAATCAGGTCTGCATTAGCTCATCACCCACCTACAGCCTAGAGGAGAATTGAGGTGCAAGTGACAATAAGGAAGAGGATTTTTCTGGAGAGAGCTGTTGGAGTGTTGTGGCATTTCTCCTCCTCATTCAGGAGGGGATGGAGATAAAGTCCCCTCACCTGAAACCAGGTGATAGAAGGGGTATATTATTTTCCTAGGGCTGCTGTAACAAAATACCACAAACTGGGAAGCTCAAAGCAAGAGAAATATATTGCTTCACAGTTTTGAGGCTAGACGTCTGAAATCAAGACGTCAGCAGTGCTGGGGTCTCTCTGGAAGCTCTAAGGGAGGATTCTTCCTCGCCTCTTCCTGGCTTCTGGTGATGGCCAGCAGTCTCTGCCCTTCCTTGGCCTGTAGACGTAACTCCAGTCTCCGCCTCCCTCATCACGTTACGTAATATTCTGGAAATGTAGCCTTTTAAGATTGGCTTCTTTCACTTTGCAATGTGCTTTTAAGGTTTTTCCATGTCTTTTTGTGGCTGGATGGCTCATTTCTTTTTAGTGCTGAGCCATATTCCATTGTATGGATGTACCACAGTTTGTTTATCCATTCACTTGTTGAAGGACATCTTGGCTGCTTCCAGTTTGGGGCTATTATGAATAAAGCTGCTATAAATATTCATGTATAGGCTTTTGTCCAGAAACAAGTTTTCAAACCAATCAGGTAACTACCTAAGAGTGCAGTTGTCAGACTGTTTGGTAAGACTACGTTTAGCTTAGCTTTGTAGGAAACTGCCAAACTGTGTTCCAAACTGACTGTGTCATTTTACATTCCCACCAGCAATGAATGAGAATTCCTGGTGCTCCACATCCTCACCTGCATTTAGTGCTGTCAGTGTTGGGGATTTGGGCCCTTCTGGTAGGTGTGTAGCGGTAGCTCATTGGTGTTTCGATTTGCAGTTCCCCAATTACGAATGACGCTGAGCATCTTTTCATATGCTTATTTGCCATCTGTAGATCTTGAGGAAGTGTCTGTCCAGATGTTTTGCTCATTTTGAAATTGGATTGTTTCTTTTCTTATTGTTGAGTTTTAAAAGTTCTTTGTGTGTTTTGGATTCAAATCTTCAATGAGATGTGTGTTTTGCAAATATTTTTTCTGAGCTTGTGATTTGTCCTTTCACTCTTTGAACAGCGTCTTTTCCAGGGCAGAAGTTTTTCATCTTAATGTAGTCCAACTTATCAAGGTATTTTTTTTGTAGATAGAAAAATATTTTGTGCTTTTTGCTTTGTATGTAAAAAATCATCGCTATGTAGATTTTCTCTTACATTTTCTTCTAGAGGCTTTATAGTTTTGTGTTTTACATTTAGGTCTATGACCCATGTTGAGCTAATTTTTTGTGAAGAATTTCATTTTACACAATTATTTATTACCTCAGTCCATTTTGTGCCAGTGTGACTAATTTGGATTAATCTGTGATCTTTTCCTTCTTTACTCCGGTCACCCAAGGGTTCGTGGCACATATATATTTTGCCGCTGTCAGTGTTCACACTAAAGTTGTTGCATTTTGCTCCTGGATCTAGTTCAGATTGTGCTCTTTCTCACCGCCCAGTTGGAGTGAATGCTCTTTTAACATCGTTGTCTTATTAAATTAAAATTAATTCCCTTAGTCAATATTTCATTAGTTGGCATCCTATAGAGATAACTCTAGAATTATATAATGCTGGGAGGGGATTGTCTGCTCTTAAATACCATAAGAAAAATTGACATATTCAGGTCAGAGGTAACTCATTCTGCCTGCACTGATATATATTGCTCCTGATGTGATGTCCCACCCGTTTCCCTTCTTAACCTGGAAATCTGCATCTGTGGCCCCTAACTGTAGATTGACCTTTGTCACAGGCCCTTAGACCAGTCCTGTCCTTAATGAGGAGGATGCAGAAAGCTGTGGGCCAGAAGTTCCTGAGCTTGTTACTGCTGCTAGTTCTGTTCTGATCTTAAGGTGGATTATTCGTTTGAACTGACCATTTCCCACACAGTCTCTGCTTAAATACCAGACATATTAGAATCAACTTAGGCCTTTGGCTGGTGGTATCTGTGTCTCTCTTTCTAACTCCTGATGGGCTCATCTTTCAGTTTCAAACCTGCTTTCAGGTGTATTATGCCTATTTGACTCCCTGAAGTTATTAAAATCAGGGTACACTTATGCCCAGACCCCATGCTTCATCCACCCCATGGGTCTGTGTGGATTCTGGTTCTAGCTCTCTCCTTTGCAGCCTGTCCTGCCCCATCCGGGTCTGATGGGCCACCTCTCTCTGCAGCCTCCACAGAGCCCTCCTTAACCCTCACAGCCCAGGGGGCCTGTCCTTCTCTGTGGGCACCGCCAGAGGCACCTCTTCTCTTTTCTTATCCGTTTAACAACACAAACTGACTTGGCCTGGCCTGCGTCTCCCAGCCCCTTCTCCACCATCTGTCCTGGGTTTCCGCCTTACTCCGCACTGCAGCACACAGTTGTGGTGCCGTTTCCCAAACCTATCTATCCGTTGTGTCTCATCTGTCCTCCTGATCTCTGCACAGAGGTCCCCAACTGTTCACTAAACCAGGTTGCGTTTCTTCCTCAAAAGTCAATGCAAGCGTCAGCTCTTTCTGGAGGTGACTCTGCACCTCTCAACCCCCAGTATCCATCCTGTGCTTTGGGGCAACTTCCTGTTCACCCACTGCAGCTGGTGCCCAGCACACAGCCCTCTCCTATGTTTGCTGACAGATTCAATGAGCCAACTGGTAAATGAATGAATTTGCTACCTTTTCACTTGGCCAACTTGGAGATTTACGAGCTTTTGTTCAGGAAGCATTCAAAGATGATGAGCTTTCCTTGTGAGCTGAATCGATCTCTTCTGCAAACCAGGAAGCAGCGTGTGAGAATAGGAGACAATGAGTGAGAGTGGAGGTTAGAGAGGGTGAGGGAGCTTGGGGAGTGGGCACAGGGGAGGCCAGGGTACATGCCAGGTCCTGGCCACCCACAGGTGAGTAGTGAGGCACCGTCAGAGCTGGTGCCTGGCATTGGAGTGGAGCAGCCAGTTGTCTTGGTGCCACTGACATGAAGGTTCTGACTTCACCATGGATGGGTGGATTCCTCTGGCGACAGAGGACAGGTTCCACTCACGGCTAATGCATGCATGCAATCTCAGTGGGGTGATATCTCCCTTGGGGCAAAAATGTGTTCTAAAGTGGGTGGGGGGGTAAATAAATCTTAGAAATGACAATCATTTATGGACTTTGCTAAGGCCTCAGTCCATGAATAGATATTATATATAGTGTGTCTGTGTATTACAATTTTATGGGAGGGGGTGATTAGGAGAAAAATGTCTCAAAAGGCTTCTTGGGGGAAGGATGGTAATGATAAGAAGGTTGAGAAAAACTGGGGTAATAGATGATCTGGAAGCCAAGGAAGAGAAATTCTGGCCAGGGATACCCTGGAAAACGGTGAAGTTTCTGCATGGCCCAAAGGTGCCGGCTGAAGCAGGGAGTGGGGCTGAGCTCGGCCACTCTGGAGCCCAGCCCTGCTCTTGTCTGCCCACAGGAGCCCCTTCTCAGTCTGCTCGTGGCAACCTCGTGCTCCTGGACACCTGGGTCTGGCCATCCTGCCTGCCGATGCTTGAGTCTGTGCTAGTGTGTTGGAAGATTCCGCCTAAAATAAGAGTTGACTTAAGGGCAGGCCAGCCCGGCAGGGATTTGATTCCCAGAGGGCACTGTGCTAAATCAGAAACGTTAACCTCAGGACACGTGAGTCCTCCTGTCACTGGAGACATAGTGCTCCTGCTCCCCCAGGTGCAGGAAAGTGCCTTGGAATGAAGGGGTAGTGTGGGAGCAACACCCCAACCTGTCCCTGTGTTTTGTCACATACGGGTGCTCCGGAGGCTGATAGCGAAAGTCAAGGCCAGCGGAAACTCTGATGCATGGCGTTGTCTCATTTACTGGGAATTGGTATATTATCCCCATTCGAAACCCTTTTGTTTGTCTTTTGGAATCATCTAATCCTGAAAGCCCCAAAGGAAAACTGAAGAGAGAAAAAGAACTGCAGAAAAGTGAGAAACTTGCCAATTTACTTTTTCCCCAAAACACTGACACTTTGTTGGCCTGTGGATGTGAATGAGTCATGAGCACGTTTATGTAAATACTTTTATCGATAGAAAATCCATCAGTACGTATTGCCCCCAGTGAATGCATGTCAGACAAACAAGACAATCTGTTTGAGGCTGATGGGTGCAAGCGGACACTTGCTTCTGTGTTGTATTGGACAGCACAAGGAAGGCGTTGGCGCGCTTCTCTCTGGCGTAGTGTGCTCTCCGGGACCAGTTGGCTCAGGCACCACGGCATGGCGCGGGAAAGGTCAGGGCTGCAGGCTCCATCCCCGCCTGGCCTGTCAGCTCTGCTCTGTGCCACATGCACGTCAAGCTGCACCAAGGGCCAGCGCGTGCAGTGTGGGTACAGCGCCACCCGGCTGCCTCCCTGCCAGGGAAAAAATGCCACCCTTTCGCTGTGATGGGTGGGGGTGAATGATGTGACGTAACGTCACAGGAGACTAGCATACTTGATACCACACACAGACAAAACTCTTTTGCTGTTTCCTACAAATGGAAAAAATTGGATTGTTTATTTTCTTGTGGGAAGGCTGTTTGGTTCTGCTGGTAAGGCTAAAACCTCCCTCCCATAGTTTTACCCAATTAGACACGGTACGCAGACTTGCTATTAATATCTCGTGTTCTTATTGTTTGACAGGGTGGAACAGTGTGACAGCCACACTCACAAACACAGAAAGAAACCACTGTAGTCACAGAAGGGGCAGAAAGTGACAGAGGAAATTAAGACCCTGAAAAGGGAATGCATATAAGCAAACAGCAGAAGGTGGACCACTAATCAAGTGGCTTTTTCGTCTGTGTCTTCTTCTGTTGAATCCCATTCTGTCCCCATCTCCTTTCTTAGCACAGTGGGAAGGCGAGTTTCCTGCACTTTGGAGCTGGTGATGTCAGCTGACCTAGATCCGTCAGGGACCACAGAGGTGCAAACTCACTAGACTGTCATTATTTCTCTTTGTGTTTGTTTTTTTTTTTTTGAGACAGAGTCTGGCTCTGTTGCCCTGGCTAGAGTACCGTGGCATCAGCCTAGCTCACAGCAACCTCAAACTCCTGGACTCAAGCAATCCTCCTGCCTCAGCCTCCCGAGTAGCTGGGACTACAGGCATGTGCCACCATGCCTGGCTAATTTTTTCTATATGTATATATTTTTAGTTGTCCAGATAATTTCTTTCTATTTTTAGTAGAGACGGGATCTCGCTCTTGCTCAGGCTGGTCTCGAACTCCTGACCTTGAGCGATCCACCCGCCTTGGCCTCCCAGAGTGCTAGGATTACAGGCATGAGCCCTCTCTTTGTGTTTTGAAGCTGTGGAGTCAACCCCCACCCCACCCCCCACCACCATCCCCCCAAATGAAATTGCTGGGTTGTGAGATAAACATTTTCAGTCTTACTAAGTAGTGCCAACCTGCTCTCCAGTGCAATCATTTAAAATTTGTACCCTGAATTGTATGAGAACTGTCATTTCCCAATATCTTTTCCAATGCTTGATATGAATAGTTTCAAATCTTAAATTTTTGCTAGTTTCATGGGCGAAAACCGGTACAAACTAGGAGTGGTTTTGATTTGCACTCTCCAAAGTACCAGGGGAGTTGAGCTTCTTTTTTCACGTTTATATTGGCTATTGGATTCCTTCTTCTGAGGTTCACCTGCTCATTGCCTACAGATTTCTTATTGGGTATTTGTTTTTGTCGTGTTGAATTGTAAGTTTAAAAAAAGTTTTTATTTAGATGTATCCTTTATTTGTTCTATGTAGGACAAAGCCCTTTTCTCAGTCTGTGGCTCCTCTTTTAATTCTGTTTATGGTGTCTTTTGAAAAATTGAAAATTTACATTTTATGGAGCCAAATTTATTAACATTCTTTATTGTTTATGATTTCTGTTTATGCTTTCTTACGCTCATTTAAGAAATCTTTACCTACTCTCAAGCCATAAATGTAGTTTTTTGTATTTTTTACTAATAAATTAATCAATCAATTAGTTATTTTACAGTCCAGGTCTTTAATATTTCACACCTGTTAAGCTGCGCATCCATAGGGAACAGGACCCGGCAGCCCAGGCTCCTCCCGCTGGCTCTCTCTAAGTGCTGCTCCAGGTGGAGCAGGCTGGTGCTTTGGTCAAACCCAGGTGCCTTTCTCTTCGGCTTCCTTCTTTTTCTGATAATTTTCCTTCACGTGTTTCAGGAAGCTATTTCAGCTCTTTGAGTGTTTAATATGTTCCTATGCACACATTAATCCTCTTGGCAAGACTCTTGCCCTTGACTTGTTTGTTTACAGCAATGCCGACAGCACTCTGTAGACTCTTCCAGTTTTGCCCTGGTGACGTTGTGGGGCGTGCGTCTTAGAACAGTGCCCGTTCCCTTCATGTCTACAACATCGCCTTTCTTGTAGATTCGTGTACGTGGCCAAAAGAACAACTCCATGTCTTCTAAAAGGCCTGAAGGACACATACCGTTGCTTCTCCTCTTTCCCTGTGTTCGTTATTTTGGCGAATTACTGGAAGATGGTGGTTCGGCTGAAAGTTATTTTTTACTAACAATTTTAACCTCTTTTCTTCTTTCCACATTTGAGTCTTTGATCAGTCTTACATTTATTTTGGAAGTTGCATCTACTTCAGCTTTTCAATACGAAAAGTCGACTGCCCTAATACCACTTGTTGAATGGTTCATCCGTTCTCCACTGGTTGGGAACACCGCCTCTATCCTACAGGTCAATTTCTGGGCTTGCTATTCTGATTCTTTGATCTTTTAAATTGATACTTGCACCAACACCAAACTGTTTTTCAAACAAGTTTTATTGAGGTATAATTTGTTAATTATATATTGCACATAGTGTATAATTGTTAATTATATAATACACTGCACATATTTAGTTTGTAATCTCATAAGTTTTGACTTATACTCCTATAAAACCATCACCACAATCAAGACAATGACCACATCATCATCCCTTAAAGTTTCCTCGTGCCCCTTGGCGATCCTCTCCCAACTCCTCATCCCCAGGCAACCACTGATTTGCTTCTGTAGGGACAAAGGGAACTTTCTTTCCACCTTCTGAAGGTTCAATCATCTGAATCTCTGGAATAAATTGACATTGGACAGATTAATAGGAGAAAAGGCACACACATTTATCATGTGCACAGAGACCTTGGTTCTAAGGCTGCCTCTTTAGTTCGAACTCAAGTATTCATCATGCCAGAGTGCCATCCTTTGGGGTATCATTTTCTGAGCCCCATTTTCCATCACTATAGATTAGCTTGCATTTTCTAGAACTTATATCAATGGAATTGCACAGAAGGCACTCTTTTTTGGTATAGTTTATTTTATTTAGCATAATTGTTTTGAGATTCCTCCATGTTGGTGTGTGTCTCAAGAGGTCGTTCCTTTTTATTGCATAGCAGTCGGTATTCCATTGTATGGATATACCACAATTTGTTGATCCGCTCACTGCTGGGCATCTGAGTTGTTTACAGTGTGGGAGACCAGAATATGCCTCCCTGAAATAAAAAAGAGTGTTGAGCTAAAGACAAGTAGGATGTAGGAGAGCTCTCTGCCTTCTCTCTGTTTGCCTAAATGCAGGACAGAGATTTACAAAGACAAAAGATCTTTCTGTCCTCTTGCCCCCTACTTTTCCACCGAAAGATAGGATGTGCATTCTCCTTTGCTAGAGACAGCGCCCGAGAGATCTCTGAACAGACTTTACTCCCTTGGTGTCTTCTCATATATTTACCTCCCCACTGTTACCTGCCTTTGGAACCTGGGACTGTTTTCCTTTGTCTTGTTGGTTCTCTAAAGTGTATCGTTCTTTGTTAGATATACTGTATGAGCCAGACTCCTGAACCACTGCCTCAAGTTACTGAGGTTTCCTCGTGTAAGGTGCACTGCATGCACTAATAAACTTGTTTGTTTTTCCCTTAGTGATCTGTCTTTTGTTACAAAAGTCTGTCTCAACTGCGAACTTACGAGGGTTGAGGAAAAATTATTTTTTTTCGTCTTCACCAAGTTTTGGCTATTACAAATAAAGCTGACATGAATATTTGTGTGCAAGTTTCATATGGGCATATGTTTTAATTTACTTTGGATAAATAAATACTTAGGCATGAAATGACTTTTAAAGAAGCTTGCTGCCAGCACTTGGCCACATAGTGCCAACACTTGGAATGGTCAATCCTTTTACTTTAGTGTGTAGTAGCACCTCATTTTGGTTTTAATTGGAACATACCTAGTGACTACAGATGTTGAGCATCTTTTCATATGCTTATTTGCCATCTGTATATCTTTTTTGGCAAAGTGATCAAAACTTTGCCCAAGTGTTTCCATTGGGTTGTTTTCTTGAATGTTGAGGGTTCTTTATATTTTCTGGCTATAAATACTTTATCAGATATATGATTTTCAAATATTTTTCTCAGTTTGTGACTTCTCTAGCTTTTTTGGCTTTTTGATTGAATATTTATCTCATTATTTTTCCTTTTTTGTTTTCTAAAATATGGTTCCTGTTTTAGTTGCATCCAATAAATGTTGATATGTGTACTTTGGTTTTTAGTACTGAATATTTTGTAACTTTCATGTGAGCTTTTCCTTAACTTATGGATTGTTTTAGGAATCTGCCTTTTAATTTCCAAAGGTATTTTTATTTTTTCAATTAAAAAGTTATTATTTTTTCCAATTTTATTTTATTGCATTCACAACCTGTTTTTTGTGATGTACTTTTTTTGGATCATGTTGAGAATTGCCTTGTTTTCATAAAAGATTGTATATTGTATTTATTGGGACCTATATCTACTCGCTTTTTCTTTGATTCTTATTTTTTCTTTACTGCATTCTATTGAACTAAAAGAGCTTTTTCTTCTCTTCCCTCCTTCCTTTCTTCTTTTTAAAAAGTTTCTCTGGCCTGGTGCAGTGGCTCATGCCTGTAATCCCAACACTTTGGGAGGCTAAGGCAGGAAGATCTCCTGAGATCAGCCTGGGCAACATAGTGAGAGCTCATCTCTACAAAAAAATTTAAAAATTGGCTAGGCATGGTGGTGTACGCCTGTAGTCCCAGCTACTCAGGAGGCTGAAGCGGGAGGATTGCTTGAGCCCAGGAGTTCAAGGCTACAGTGAGTTATGATCACGCCAATGCACTCCAGCCCAAGTAACAGAGTGAGACTCCATCTCTTAAAAAAAAAAGGTTTCTCTTATTCCTCTACTTATTTGGAAATTATATGTTCTATTTCTGTTCATATATATCTCTCTATATATAATTTTAATTTTTCTAACAAAGCCTAAAATTAATAAA
>CAUYSK010052507.1:0-28338 GCA_963575035.1 Avahi laniger
AAAAATAACAAATGCTCTCTTCCCTGACCGGGAATCGAACCCGGGCCGCGGCGGTGAGAGCGCCGAATCCTAACCACTAGACCACCAGGGAAGCCGTGACAGCGTTTCTGGCGACGTGCTATAGTAAATAAGTATCTGTGACGTACACCCTCTGCGAGAAAGCTATTGGACAGTTCTTCCCCGCGGTGTTGGTGAGGCCGCTCCAAGCGTCTGCTTCTCCCAGCTAGGCAGCCGCTACCTGTCGCAGGCAGACAAACGCGGGGCAGAGAACAGCGGCGTCAGCTAGAATCTAGTTGTGATCGTCTTTCTCGAGAAGAGAAGAAAATAGCAGCGGCCTCTGGGAAAGTTGTGGCGTTTCTTAAGGGATGGAAAACAAAAAGGGAACGTGTCAGAAGTGGGATTCGAACCCACGCCTCCATCTGGAGACCAGAACACCCGCAGGCAAGGCACGTACCTTGAGTCTGGCGCCTTAGACCACTCGGCCATCCTGACACCCGAACGCCAGTCGTGCTCCCTGGCTCTAATACTTGCGCCCAACCGGCCGCCCGGCCGCGGCAGAGACTCACTGCCGCGTCCTGTCGGAGCCCCGGCGGCGCCGCGCTGCTCACCCGGCCCAGGAACCGCGGGCGCTGGAAAAGGCGGGCTGGAGACAGCAAGCGCCGCCGCGCAGCCGGCTGCTGTGGGGACGGGCAGGTTGAGGGAAGCAGCTGGAAAAGCGCCTGCCGCGGAGTGGGTGACGATGATCGCTGTTGTTGTCGTTTTCTGCCAGGAACACGTTCTTAGAAATGTTTTTCTTCATTACCGTTGTTTCAGGGCCCTTCCCTCAAGGTGCACTCCGCGCGTTCCGCCAGCCGTGCCAGCGCCGTCCGTCGGAGACCTGCGGCACGAGGGCGGCGGCGGCGTGTCCCGCCGCGGGCCCTGACGCGGACCTGGAGGCCGGCAGCGAAGTCCGGGCCGCGGCCCCGCGGCGGCTAACTCGGGCGCGGGGACACCCGGGCTCGGCCCTGCAGAGCGCGCCGGCGCCTCCCGGTGGCCTGTGCGTCCCCGAGGCCAGATGCCGCTCCTTCCTTCCTTCAGACGTGGAATCTTGACGGCGTGTGCGCTGCGAGCGCACGGCCAAGAGACAGAGCCCCGGCCCTGCTACGCCACCTGGCTCGTGCGGGGACAACCGACCAGCACAAATACACAGACGGTGAGGAAAAACGAAAGCCAGGCAATAAAATGGTGGAGGAGTTCTATGTTTTTCGACTGGGCAGCTAAGTTAAGGCCTCACTAAGGCGACTTTTGCTAAAATATTTTTCAGAATGGGAAAGCTATGACTCATGCAAATATAAAATGCACGTGTCTCCGAATTTTGTTCAATAATGATTAAACAAAATTATTCTGACACTTGCTAAGACAGCAAGGGAGAATTTTATTCAAACTGTTGTAACAGGGGTATCGCAATAGGGGAGAGAGACTGGGTTCAACTCCAAATACAACAAAGACTGGCAGGGATTTAAAGCCAAGGAGAGGGGCGGGGCTCATAGATGGAAAATCACTCTAAGAGGACACATCAAGGGTAAGGGATTCTTGCTAAAAGGAGGCCAAGGACTTAGACAGCAAAGGTGAGAAATGAGGAACTTGATCAGATGTCAAGTGTGAGGGGATTCACACTAAACTGACATAGCAGGCCTTTTTGCTAAGACCGGGCTGGACAGGCCAAAGACACGTTGGAGTCCAAGGTGGAGACCTAGTCTAAAACAGGGATCAGAGGAGCCCGACTAAAGTTTGGTCAAGGAGAGAGTCTTTGTCAAGGAGTGACCTGAATGATGTTACAACCAATGCACAGGAGAATTTCAAGAGATTTTTTTAAATAATCATTCAACCAAAGGAATGCTGAAAAGAGGTTGCTAACAGGTGAAAGGTTACTATCCCAACGGTTATAAATGGTGATGTTTGAAGTTATGGTTTCTACTTTGGGGTTATCTTTTCTTTACTACAAACAAATCAGTTGCATCTCTTGACAAATTTTATTTCTATTGCTATGAACAGAAATCCTTGGCCTTTTTCTCCAACAGAAACCATTTCATTACTATCAGTTTTCTACAAGTTAACCTCTACCCCTACAGAGTTGTACAATAGCCAAGTCCATAAAAGTTCGTCAAAAGTGCACATGCCAGTGGAAATAGATAATCTCTCAAAGGTCTGCTAGACAATGCCAACCACTCCACAGAAAGGACACCTAGTAACAATCTCTTTTGTCTATTTCCAAGTTTTACGTTATTTTTTCTTTAATAAAAAATCATTTTAATTGACAAGTAATAATTGTATATATATAAATAAGGGGTACCATGTGATGTTTCAATACATATATACATTGTGGAATGATCAAATAAGGCTAATTAACACGTCCATCACATCACATACTTATTTCGTTCTGGAGAGAACACTTAAAATCTACTTGTGTATGTTCACAATGTCAGGTTAAATTACTAAAAATGGTAAGAAAAAAATAACATTTTAAGATAATACAAAAACAATAGAAAAAATCCACTTCTGTAGCAATTTTGCAATATATTAATACATTATTAGCCATAGTCACCATGCTGTGCAGGAAGTCACCAGAAATCATTCCTCTTGTCAAATAGAAATTTTATGCCCTTTGAGTAACATCGCCCCTTTTCTGATCCACACCTCCCAGCTCCCAGCCTCTGATAGCACCCATTCTACTCTCTATGTCTATCAGTTTGACTTTCTTAGATTCTACATATAAGTAAAATCATAAAGTATTTGCCTTTCTGTGACTGGCTTACTTCGTGTAGCATAAGGTCCTCTGGATTCATCCATGTTGTCACAAATAACAGAATTTTTTCTTTTTTAAGGTTGAATAGTATTCCATTGCATATATATACCACGTTTTTTAACCATTCATCCTTGATAGGCATTTTGATTGTTTCTATATATTGCTTATTGTGAATAGTGCTGCAATAAACATGGGAGTACAGACATCTCTTTGACATACTGATTTCAATTGCTTTGGATATATACCCAGTACTGGGATTGCTGGATCATATGGTAGTTCTATTTTTAGTTTTTTGAGGAATTGCCATACTATTTTCCATAATAGCTGTGCTAACTTACATTCTCATCAACAGTGTGGAAGGGTTCCCTTTTCTCTACATGCTCACCTACACTTACTATCTTTTATTTTTTTGATCGTAGCCATTCTATCAGATGGCAGGTAATACTTCACTGTGATTTTAATTTGCATTTCCCTGATGATCAATGATATTAAGCAGTTTTTTATATATTTGTGGGCCTTGTATGTTTTCTTTTTAGAACTGTCTATTCAGGTCCTTTGCCCATTATTTAATTGGGCTATTTGTTTTCTTTTTATTGAATAGTTTGAGTTCCTTTGTATATTTTGGATATTAAACCCTTATCCAACATATCATTAGCAAATATTTTCTCCAAATCTTTGAGTTGTCTCTTTTCTCTGTTATCATTGTTTCCTTGGCTGCTTCATAGTTTGATGCAATCCTTTTTCTCTATTTTTGCTTTTATTGCCTGTGCTTTTGGAGTCATATCCAAGAAATTATTACCTGGACCAATGTCCTGGAGCTTTTCCCTTATATTTTCTTATTGTAGTTTTACAGTTTCAGGTCTTAAATTTAAGTGTTTAATACATTTTGAGTTGATTTTTGTATGTGGTATGAGACAAGGGTCTAATTTCATTCTTCTGCATGTGAGTATACAGTTTTCCCATCACTATTTTTTGAAGAGACTGTCTTTTCCTCATTTTGTATACTTTGCACCTTCGTGGAAAATCAGTTGCCTGTAAACGTGTGGATCTATTTCTGGACTCTCTATTCTGTTCCATTGGCCGTTTGTTTCGAGCAGTGTGATTCCTCCAGCTTTATTATTTTTGCTCAGAATTTCTTTGGCTATTCTGGATCTTTTCAGTTCACATTTTAGGATTATTTATTTCTGTGAAAAATGTTATTGAAATTTTGATAGGGATTGCATTAATCTGTAGATTGCTTTGGGTAGTATGGCCATTTTAATAGTATTAATTCTTGCAATCTATGAACATGGAATTATCTCTCTGTTTACTTGTGTCATCTTCAGTCTCTTTCATCAGTGTTTTGTATTTTTCAGGGTAGAGATCTTTCACCTGCTTGGTTAAATTTATTTCTAAGTATTTTATTTTTCTGTAGCTATTGTAAATGAGATTATTTCCTTGATTTCTTTTCCAGATAGTTCACTGTTACTGTATAGCAATGCTACTGATTTTTTTTTGTACTTCTAAGCAGTACATTTTATCATCATAGGATTTATTTTAAAGACATTCTCAACAGTTTTTGTTTTTTATTGCAAGACAACCTCTCAGTTTTTATTTAAGTTTCATTGATTTCAACAAGTAAAAAATTCAGCCACATTTGAATTCCATGGATAGGATGCAATCAGTAAGAAAAGCGCAGAGCCTTTCAAGTTCTAATGGGGAAATATGAAACTAAAAAAACTAGCATTAACAGAATCACGAAGGGGTGCTACTGATTTTTGTATGTTTATTTTGTATCCTCTAATTTTACTGAATTTGTTTATTAATTCTAACAGTTTTTTGTTGTGGTCCTTAGGGTTTTCTATATATAAGATCATGTCATCTGCAAACAGGGACAGTTTAACTTCTTGCTTTCCAATTTGGATGCCTTTTGCTTCCTTCACATACTAGGACTTCCAGTACTATGTTGAATAGAAGTGATGGGAATGGGTGTCTGTGTGTTGTTCCTATCTTAGGGGAAAAGCTGTCAACTTTTCACTGAGTATGATGATGGATTTGCCATATAATCTTTATTGTGTCAAGGTACATTCCTTCTATGCCTAATTTGGTGAGAATTTTTATCATGAAAGGTTGTTGAATTTTTCAAATGCTTTTTCTGCATCTGTTGAGATCATTATATGGTTTTTGTCCTTCATTCTGTTAATGTGGTGTAGCACATTTATATATGGGTGTATGTTAAATCATCCTTGCATTCCAGGGATAAATCCCACTTGAATATGGTGAATGATCTTTTTAATGTGCTTTGAGTTCTGTTTGCTAGTATTTTGTTGAGGATTTTTGCATCTGTGTTTACAGGGATATTGGCCTGTGATTTCCTTTTTTTTTTTGGTAGTGTCTTTTTCTGAATTTTGTATAAGTGTAATTATGGCTTCATAAAATGAATTTGGGGCTAGGTGCAGTGGCTCATGCCTGTAATCCTAGCACTTTGGGGGGCTGAGGTGGAAGAATTGCTTGAAGCCAGGAGTTTGAGATGATCAAGAGTAAGAACCCATCTCTACAAAAGATAGAAAATTTAGCTGGATGTGGTGGCACATGCCCGTAGTCCCAATTACTTGGCAGGTTGAAGCAAGAGGATCACTCGAGCCCTGGAAGTTGAGGTTGCAGTGAGCTATGATGATGCCACCACACTCCAGCCCAGGAGAAAGAGCAAAACCCTATCTCAAAAGATAAATAAAAAATAAAATAAATTTGGAAGTTTTTCCTATTCAATTTTTGGGAAGAGTTTGAGAAGCAATAGTATTCTTTAAATGTTGGTAGAGGCTGGATGTCGTAGTTCACATCTGTAATCCCAGCAATTTGGGAGTCTGAGGCAGGAAGATCACTAGAGGCCAGGAGTTCAAGACCAGCCTGGGCAACACAGCAAGACATCATCTCTACAAAAGATTTTTAAAAATAAATAAATATTTGGTAAAATTCAGCAAGGAGGCTATTCGGCCCTGGGCTTTTCTTTGATTAATTTCTTTTTATTACTGATTCAGTCTTATTCACTATTGGTCTGTTTAGATTTTTTTTCCCCTGAGGCACGTGATATCGGATGTTTAGATTTTCTATTTCTTCATGATTCAATGTTGGTAGGTTGTATGTGTATAGGAATTTATCCACTTCTTCTAGGTTACCAATTTGTTGGTGTATAATTGTTCATAGTAATCTAATATGATCCTTTGTATTTCTGTGCTATCAGTTGTATTTCTTTTTCATTTCTGATTTTATTTGTTTGCATTTTGTTTTTTTTTCCTTAGTATAGTTAAAGGTTTGTTAATATTGTTAATCTATTCAAAACATCTCAGTTTTATTTATCTTACTATTGTTTTTCTAGTCTCTATTTCATTTATCTCTCCATTAATCCTTGTTATTTCTTTCTTTTTACTAACTTTGGGCTTAAGTTGTTCTTCCTCTTCTAGTTCATTGAGGTTTACATTAGGTTGTTTAAGATCTTTCTTCTGTTTTGATGTAGGTATCCACTGCTATACAATTCCTTCTTATAACTGCTTTTGCTGCATCCCCAAAGTTATTTATTTATTTATTTTATAAACTTAGGGTAGCAGAATAGAGGGACAAAATTCTTTTGTTGTTTTATTTTGAGACAGGGCCTCACTCTCTTGCCAGGGCTAGAGTGCCAGGGTGTCATCACAGCTCACTGCAACCTTAAACTCCTGGGCTCAAGCAATTGTCCTGCCTCAGCCTCCTGAGTAGGTGGCACTACAGATGTGCACCACCATAGCCAGATAATTGTTAAATTGTTTGTAGAGATGGGATCTTGCTACATTGCCCAAGCTGGTCTTAAACTCCTGGCCTCAAGCAATCCTCCCCTCTCAGCCTCCCAAAGTGCTGGGATTATAGGTGTGAGCCACTATGCCTAGCTATCCCCAAAGTTGTGTTTCCATTTTCTTTTGTTTCCAGATATTTAAAAATTTTCCTTTTCTTTATTGACTCATTATTTGTTCAGGAGCATGTTGTTTAATTTCCATGTGCTTGTGAATTTTCTGAAGTTTCTCCTGTTATGGATTTTTGCTTTTATACCATTGTCATCACAGAAGACACTTGATATGATTTCATTTTTTTTTTTTTTTGAGACAAGGTCTCACTCTTGCTGAGGCTGGATTGCAGTGGCATGAGCATAGCACAATGCAGCCTTGCCTTATTTTTTAAATTTATTTGAGAGACAGGGTCTCACTATGTTGCCCAGGCTGGTCTCCAACTCCTGGCCTCAAGTGGATCCTCCTGCCTCAGCCTCTCAAAGTGCTGGGACTACAGGTGTGAGCTGCTGCACCCGGCTTGATTCCAATCTTCTTAAATTTGTTAAGACTTGTTTTGTGGTCTAATGTGAACTATCCTGGAGAATATTCCATGTGCATTTAAGAAGTATTAACATGTATTCTACTGCTGTTGGGTGGAATACTCTGTGTATGCCTGTTAGGTTCATTTGATCTAGAATTTGGTTTAAGTCCAATGTTTCCTTATTGATTTTATGTTTGGATGATCTTTCCATTGCTTAAAGTGAGATATTGAAGTCCCCTACTATTATTGTATTGCACCCTATCTCTCCCTTCAGATCTAATAATATTTGCTCTGTATATTTAGGTGCTCCAGAGTTGGGTGATATTGTACAATTATTGTATCCTCTTGCTGAACTGACCCTTTATCATTATATATCTTATCTCTTTTTATAATTTTGACTTAAAGTTCATTTTATCTGATATAAGTATAGCCACTCCTGCTGTCCTTTGGTTTCTACTTGCATGGAATATTTTTCCATCCTTTTACTTTTGGTCTATGTGTGTCCTTACAGGTGAATTGAGTCCCTTGTTGGCAATATATATAGTTGGGTCTTTTTTTTAAAAGTCCATTTAGCCACTCATGTCTTTTGATTGGAAAATTTAATCCATTCACGTTCAAGGTAATTATTGGTAGGTAAGGACTGACTACTGCCATGTTGTTAATTATTTTCAGGTTGTTCTGTAGATCCTTTGATTCTTTTTTCCTCTGTTTATTTCTTCCTTTGTGATTAGTGCTATGCTTTGATTTTTTTACTTTTAATTTTTTGTACATCTACTATAGGTTTTTGCTTTGTGGTTACCATGAAGCTTACAAAAACATCTAATAACATGCCATTTTAAGCTGATGACAACTTAACTTTGATCACAAAACAAAAAAAAAGTTTACACTCTTATTCTAATACATAGCAACTGAACATTGGAAGAAGCAGGTACTTAGTCCAGTCTTTGCAGACTGGCTTTGTCTGGAAATACCCTTCACCATTTGGCCCATCCAGGAATTACAGTATGGTCCATGGACGGGCTTGTTGCTGGAGTCCTTGGGCTGGCCAGCTTGATGCCTGGGTTACCAGGTGGGCTGGTCTGGAGACTAGATCCATTGGAATGGAGCTATTGATTGGTTCTGCTGGGCTGACCCAGTCACATGTCTATCTTTATGCCAGTACCACACTGTTCCGATGACTTTTGTTGTAGCTTTGTCGTAAGTTTTGAAATCAGGAAGTGTAAGCCTTCCAACTTTGTTCTTTTTCTTCAGGATTGTTCCAGCTATTCAGGGGCCTTTATGTATTTGATTAACTTGAGGACTGACTTTTCCATTTCTGTAAAAAAAAGGGGGGCATTGGAATTTTGATAAAGATTACATTGAAGCTATACATCACTTTGGGTAGTAGTGATTGACTCTTAACAATATTAAGCCTTCCAGTCCATAAACATGAAAATACATTTTTAATTTCTTTCAGCAATGTTTTATAGTTTTCATTGTATAAGTCTTTCAGTTTCTTGGTTAAGTTTATGCCCAGGTATTTTATTTTTGGGGTACTATTGTAAATGGAACTGTTTTCTTAATTTCCTTTTTGGATTGTTCATTGCTTGTATATAGAAACAACTGAATTTTGTGTGTAGATCTTGTACCCTGCAATTTTGCTAAACTCATTTATTAGCTTTAGTAGTTTGCATGTGTGTGCAATCTTTGGGATTTTCCTATATATAGGATTATGTCATCTGTGAACAGAGTTTTAATTCTTCCTTTCCAGTAGATGACTTTTCTTTTTCTTGCCTATCTTATTTGTTTTGGCTAGCATTTCCAGTAAAATTTCGAATAGCCATACTGAAAGTAAGCATCCTTGTCTTGTTCCTGATCTTAGAGGGAAAGCTTTCCCCATTGAGCTTTTCCCCATTGAGTCTGATATTAGCTGTGGGCTTTTCATGAATACCCTTTATCATGTTGAGGAAAGTTCACTCATAATGTTTTTTTTTTTATTTCAGCATAATATTGGGGTACAGATGTTTAGGTTATGTGTGTTGCCCTTGCCCCCCATAATGTTTTAAATATATAAGAGAAAATACACAGGATTACAAAGGAAACTATGTTGAAAATTATCAAAATATTAAAAGAATAGGTGATATAGTAATATGGGTACTTACTTATTAACATATTAAATAAGATACAGAAGCAGTTTTAATAACTTTCATTTTGAATTAGCAATAAATACAAATGACATTCTGAAATATTTGCAACAACTGTAATGTGATAAGAAAATATCTGTGGTTTTTATTCATGACTGTAGGTTGGTCCTGCTAATGCTACTATGGTTTGCTGCCTTAATGGAAGGAAATGCTCAATTTCAGCTAGAGATTAGTGAAGAAAAAGATAAATTATTTCTCAACCAAATTCATGGGTCCCTGAATTCTATCCACTGGGATCCTGGATTAAGAACCCCTGAAGACCAGATAAAATTGATGATAGAGAACATGGATGTGGCTGGGGTGGGGCGGGGGACAGTTGTGTCCAGCAAAGAGTTAGCCTTAGTTGGGAGACAGTGCGTCCACAAGGACGGCAGCAAGAGCTTCTTGGGGGGAGCAGGGAGAATGAGGTTATGTGCTAAGGGGTGACTACAATGATAGAGCTTGGATTGGAAGCTGGGCAAGAGGGGAGGGAGGACAAAGGTGGAGTGACAAGGTGACAGGCTGAAGTCCCAGTGGGATCAAAAGTGGACCAAAGGCAGTGAACTAGAAAGACAAGCAGTTTTAGACAGAAAGCAAAAACCTTGAAATAACCAGAATACTCTGAGAGGTGCTGAAATGTTGCCAGGCAGCAAGAAGACAACAGTTTTTAGGATTGCCTGGGCAGGACTGCCTGGGCAAGACTGGAGAAAACTTTAAAGAGAGTGACATTTGAATTGTACTACTGATGTGATGTTTTATCTTCTAGATTCATTCCTTAGTTTTAAAAATATTTTAATTTTTAAATTTAAAAAACTTTCAAATCCAGTAAAATAGTTCACGCATATAGTAAAATTTGTACTTAGCAGTTCACACTTTGTTTCACTGCTTTGGTTTTCAAGCAAGTGGCTATGTGGAATTTGTAGAATGACATTTTAACTCACTCCAATTGATTCTCCATCTTTACAATCACTGTGCTATCATTTATTTTGAATCCACCTGTTTAAACACCGACATGTGTGGTACCTTAGGCTATGGAGATGGGAACTGTCTCTCCAGTGAGCACACATCTAGGGTTCACTTCCAGAGTGAACATTTGTAGCTGAGTGGGCCCGTGTCCAAGGCTGACTCAGTAATGGGAGTTCTCCAAATTGACTCCCATGGAGAATATGCTATTTATTAAAGGATAAGTAATTAAGGCTGTGCTAATTGAAGCATACAGATACTGAGATAACTCAACAGTAACTCTACAGTTGTTTAAAACTTAGACCAATTCTACACATCTTGTTGATTTGTGAAAAATCATCTTCATTATCCTTCTTCCATCTTGGCCACCTCTCAGGAGGCTAGCAGGCCTTCTAGAACTACAACTCCAGGGTCTCTGCCCCCACCATTGCCCACAGACAGGTGGTATCTAGTTGTGATATGGTTCCACAGGGTCTGCCTGTCCTGTCCTAATTGCTCCTCACGCTGGCTCTGGTCCCAGTGCCCCCGGCCTGCCTTCTCGGTGTTTCACCTCCTGGAAGTAGCTGCCTATACATGAGATAAAAGTGCTCTTGGACTCGTATTGAGGGATCCTCTGACTGCATTGTAGGGAGCTGGGTTGCGCGGAGAGGATGGCAGGGCAGGGCAAGCGTAGGGCGGGCTGAGGAGGAAGTGGTACCAGGATAGGGCAGGACAGGAGTCATGGGGTGAAGGAGGGAACGATGATGAAGAGGAAGAATTGGAACGGGGTCCTCTGACTTGAATTTAGAGGGGTATTTTCTGACTGCTCTTGGACCTTTTACCCCATGTCTCTTCAGTGCCACAGGGGCCCTTCCCTTAAGCCTTCTAGTTGTTTCTCCACTCTGCTTCGCCTTTCCCCTCTCCTGCCCTCCAGAAATATCCTGTCCCCCAGACAGTGAGAACCCCCCCAGGTAAACTTACAGAGCTCTGAGAGGTCAGCAAGGCCCAGACCCCCAGCTAGTGGCAGCCTTGGAGACCCTGGGGGACCCACGAAGCATCACATCTGCCATCTCCCAGGCCCCAATATGTAATACAGTGCTGGTTGGGGAGGACCCTGGAGGTGCAGATGCTCTGGTCAGAGAAAAATCTAAAAAGCCTCCCACAGTGCTCTGCCATCCCTCCTTCTCTCTCCGACTGGAATTGTAGCGGTGCACGTGGCAGGGTAAGCGACATTTCCTCTAAGCCCGCAGTCCCCAACCCCCGCGCGGGCTGCAGAAGCCCGACTGGCACTGAACCCGGGCAGCACAGCAGGAGGCTCGTGAAGCCCACGCGCACCCACGGCCTGCTCCTACCCCGCCGGAGCCCCGGCCCCCACCAGACCAGCGGGCATCAGACCCTCACAGGAGCGCGCACCCCACTACAAACTGTGCACCAGAGGGATCCCGGTGGCGGCTCCCCACGAACTCCAACGCCTGGAGCGGCCCCCCGCCCCCGCTCCCACTCCAGTCCCAGTCCCAGTTCCAGTCCGTGGACAAACTGTCTTCCATGAAACTGGTCCCTTCTGTCAAAAAGGCTGGAGACTGCCCCTCTAAGCCTCTCCCCATGCCCACCCCCATTTCATTGTTCATTCTGCTGTCCTCGCCCTCCAAGGTAATACAGCTTTATAAAAGTCTCAGTGAAAATGTGAACCTCTTCACTTCTCTCCAACGAATTTATCATGTGCCCCTCACTTAAACACAATCCATTCCTCTCTTGCCACTAAGCAGCTTTCAGATCTTCCTTTTCCCAGTGTCTACCCAGATATCAGTTTTCTAATCTGAAATCACTGTCTTCAGAGTATCAAGACATCAGTTAATAAACTTGAAACACTGGGTGTTGCAGTCATCTTAATTCTGAGAGCTCATCTTCACTTCAACAGGTGTAGTAGCAGACTTGGGTTTTCCCATGGAGGGGGCGGAGGGGCAGGCACATGCTGGCATCACGTTGAGTGTTTTCATAGCTCGGGGAGAAGGCTGGCATAACCAGAGGCAGGCCATACAACAAAAGTTCTATGCAACTCATGTCTTTGGCAATCAAATACTTTTTTCACCTTATTTTGCTGCTGGTGCTGTTATAAGGCTACTCGTTTCCTTCTGTCCCAGGCCTTCCAGATAAATAGGGCCATGAGAGAGAGACTAATGGGGACCATTTTTACACACAGCTATAGCAAGCTCCAAGGTTCTTAGAGGAGATGCTTTGTGATCAAATCCTGCCCATTTAGCTCTCAAGGTGGAGTATCTTTCCTTAGTGTTTGGCCTGAGAGAAAAGGGATGGTGTGGTGATCCTGGGCTTCCTGGAAAGCCGAATTGTAAGCCCCAGGGCTGCCATGCTGATGACGCTTGAAGCCTGAGACCCTAATCTAACAGATGAATCTCTGCTCAGGGCTCCAGATGGACTATTTAGCTACAAGCTGTTTTAGGGGCTGCTGGGGAGAGTGAACTGAAGACAGACAATGGGGGAAGAGGAGGGGAGAATTCTCTAGTTCCAACCGTGTTTCCCAGTTCTCATTGGTGGAAGGAGCTTCAGTTCTCACCAGCTGAATGAGCAGTCTGGGGAGGGCAAGATCTAGCAGGTCCTGGTGGGCAAGAAGAAAACTTGAGAACAACCCTAATGTAATCTGGTGAGTCGACTAAACAGACCAGAAGGGGAATGCAACAAAATAAGGAAAAAGGTCTTTAGAGTCTTGGCAGCTCACAAATTCTTTTGTATTAGAAGCTTGGTGATAGAAGATGGCAGAAGAGCAACAGCTGGATCCAGTTTGGGCCCACATGTTAATCTTTCTATGTACAGAGAAGAGGAGAGGAGAGGAGGCAAGGGAAAGGGAAGATGAAAAATGAAGGAGAGAAAAAGGGAGCAAGAATATGCAATGAGAGAGCCACAGAGAAGTGAAGACAGAAATAAAACAGAGAGAAGAAACAACAGTAAATGGAGAGAATAAGAAGAAGACATGAGAGCAAAGAATAAACACAGAAAGCAGAGCAGAATTAGCTGTGTGTAGGGGGAGCATTTTTTCTTACCCCGCAAGCCTGGCTTAGGTGACCCTCTAGCGTTCTGTCAGCGCCCTCGACTTGCCCTTCTGGCAACCCTAACCCTTCATCTGAACGCGCACAGGCACAGCAGTGCAAAGGGCTGACGCAGGTATGAAGGTGGCTAAGGGGAGAGACACTGAACTGGGGAAGAGGGGGTGAGGGGAAGGGGTAGGGTGCTTCCTCTCTCAGAGGAATCCCATGGTCTTGAGTTCTTCTCATTCATCAAACACATTAAATGCAGCCCTCCACCCCACAAAACAGCACACAAGAAACCAGGTTCTACTGAGAGCAAACCAGATTCTCCTTCATTTCTGTCTTCGCCAAGGGCTGAGGCAGCAGGGGCGGTCCAGGAGCCTGGATTTTAACCTCCCACGTCTGCATGGACCTTTTCCTATACCCGCAACTTCCCTGCCTGCTTTCCAAATGTTTTTTTTCTTCCTGGGCATTTGCATTACAAGCACCTTCATTTCTTCTGCAACACACCCAAGGCACAAGGGCATGGACATCTGCGACAGCCCGGACGATAAGCGAGCTGTACCTGCAAAGCTGCGATTTTCCACAGCATTCGGCAGCGCGGCGAGTCACGGGGGATCCCCAGGCAGGGCCTGCCCCTTCTGACCAGCGCGGGCCAAGAGCCAGGCCTGGGGACGTGCGGGCCCGTAGCGACCCGAGCCAGCGAGGCGTCTGCTTGGCCCACCGCCCGCGTCCGTCGCGCCGACCCGAGCTCACGCGCCTGGCTGGTTACCCCGCGAGTCATCTAGTGGAAAAGGTCCTGCTCCAGCACTCGCAGCACGGTCACGCCTCGCTCGCTGGACAGCTGCCGCCCAGCACTGAGACCGAGGCGTAGCTCACGGCCACCGCGGCAGCAAGACCCTGCCGCCGCGACACTTTGGACTGCAAGCCCTCGGCTGCCGGCTCCCTCCTGCTTCTCAGCCTGCAGACCGAGCACGGGCGGCGGGGCCAACCGCGGGGAAGAGCGCGACCCGCAGCCCCACGCCTGCCCGCCCGCGCGGCAGCCGGGCACGGGCCCCGCCCGCTAAACGGGTGGACTCCCGGCAAGCTTGGGGCCTACACTGAAGTTGTCTGGTCGGGGAGGGGTCTGGGAACTTGCGGCACAAGCTGCCGGGGGCGCTGCCCTTCTCCCGCTGGGAACACACCTCAGGATCTGGGATCAGTGGCTGGTTCAAACGCTAGCAGTTTGCCTCCTCCCTCCTTTCGCCAGCGGAGTGCAGGTGGTTTTTCTCTTTGGAGAGACGATATTAAAAGCTCAAAGGGTGTGACTGAATTTGGCTATGCCAAATTAGATTCGGCAGATTTAGGTGCCATGTGTAGTCCAGGAAAAATGTTATGGAGGTAAATATAATGTCCTCCACACGGACCCCCACGCCTAGTTATTGGATTTCATGACAGGGAGACTTGAGAACTTGATGTGTGGAAAGAAAAGCGATTTCGGTACCTGCAGCCTGCGCAGTTTAACAGCGCCAAGGCGCCAGATTGGCTGGAGCTACAGATAGCTCAAATTTAATCTCAGCCTTTGCAAGGGGATGCTAAAATGGAATTTAAGGTCTCAGATTGCACTGAGGTCACTAAGGGAAGAGAACAAAGTATTTATGGAGAACCCCTCACATGCCAAAAAAGTTAGCACTCCTCTGCAGGACTTACAAAGGAGGGGGCTGGTGACTGTTTTTCAGAGTTGGCTCATTCCTATGATGATGCAAGAAGTTGAAGAGAGAAAAAGAGGATTTTTTTTGCAAAGTGTTACTGAAGAGCTGGGCATTGGAAAGTAATTTATTATTTTGAACAGGACCAAACTTAAAGAACCAAGAATGTTCTTGGCTCTCAAAGTGAGTAAAGGACTTTTTGTTTGTTATCTAAGAGTAACCAAGAACTATGGGACCTACCTGTGACTTCATGCAAGGGACAGAGAAACTAGGATTTCCCAGTGGTCCCCAGTGTTTTTGGCATCAGGGACTGGTTTCATGGAAGACAGTTTTTCCATGGAATGGGGCGGTGAGTGGTAGTGGAGCTGTGGCCCAGACCCTAATAATCCTGCTTTTTTTTGGGTCTGTTTTAGTGTTGGTGTTGGCTATAAAACACATTGGTGGTGCTTTAGACAAAAGTTTTAATGGGATCTGTTGATTAGACAGAGTATCAACGTTAATTGTTTTATTTTGATGGTTGCAGTGTGACTATGTAGGAGAGTGTTTTGTTTTGTTTGTTTGGTTTTTGTTTTTTGAGACAGGGTCTAGCTCTCTCTACCAGGCTGGAGTGCAGTGGCTCATCACAGTGCACTCACTGCAGGCTTAAACTCCTGGGCTCAAATGATCCTCTCACCTCAGCCTCCTGAGTAGCATGGTAGGACTACAGGCACACACCAGTATGCCCAGCTATGTTTTTTTTTGTTGTTGTTAGACATAGGGTCTTGCTATGTTGCCCAGGCTGGTCTCAAACTGGCCCCAAGCTATTCTCTCACCTTGCCCTCCCAAAGTGCTGAGATTGCAAGCATGATCCATCACATTCAGCCAAGAGCATTTTTTTTAATGAAAATAGACATCGAGATATTTAGGTGTAATGAAGCATCAATTCTGCAATTTACTGTCAAGTGACTCAGAAAAACAATACATATATAGAGTATTAGAGAGGGAAAATGATAAGGCAAATGGAGTAAACTATTAACATTTAGGTAATGTGGCTGAAGGTTATTCATGTATATTTGTACTATTCTAACTTTTCTTTAAATATGAAACTATTTCAAAATAATTCTATTTTTTTTCTTGAGACAGGGTCTCATTCTATTGCCCAGGCTACTAGAGTGCAGTAGCATCATCATAGCTCACTGCAACCTCAAACTCTGGGCTAAAGTAATCCTCCTGCATCAGCCTCTGGAGTAGCTGGGACTACAGGTGCTCACCACCACTAAGCTAATTTTTCTATTTTTTGTAGAGATGGGGTCTCACTCTTGCTCAGGATGGTCTCAAACTCCTGACCTCAAGTGATCCTCCTGCCTCAGCCTCCCAAAGTTCTAGGACTACAGGAGTGAGCCTTAAAATAATTTAAAATATAATTTTAAAAAAGAAAAGAAAATAGGAACAAGTCCATGGTTGCTTGGAAAATCACTGGGATTCCAAGTTATTCTTATCTTCTTGCAAAATCTGTACCGTATTCACTCCAGCCTACTAACTGGGGGTGGGACAATATTGGTTCTCAACTTTTGGTTCTCTATGCCTTCATCATATTTATTCAACCTATATTTATGGTACACATATTGTGCAAATAACAACAATGAATGGAAAGGCAACATCCCTTTTTTTTTTGAGACAAAGTCTCACTCTGTTGCCTGGGCTAGAGTGCCGTGGCATCAGCCTAGTTCTCAGCAACCTCATACTCCTGGGCTCAAGTGATCCTCCTGCCTCAGCCTCCCGAGTAGCTGGGACTACAGGCACATGCCACCACGCCCGGCTAATTTTTTCTATTTTTAGTAGAGATGGGGTCTTGCTCTTGCTCAGGCTGTTCTCAAACTCCTGAGCTTGAGCGATCCTCCCGCCTGGGCCTCCCAAAGTGCTAGGATCACAGGCGTGAGCCATCAAGGCTGGCCCGAACATCCCTATTCTTATAAGCTTCCACTCCAGTTGTAGAAGCAAAGAAAAAAAACAAACATGAAACAAAAACCCCACAAAAAACATAAAAAGAAAATGACAGGAGTAACAAAGAAAAACATGGTAAGAAGATGGAGATGTCATGGGAGGCTATTAGTCTAAATGAGGTTCAAAAAAAGCATCTCAAAAGGTGATGCTTAAACTGAATTCTAATTGACAAATAAGCCAATTGAGAGAAAGTCTGGACAAACTTTCCTTTCCAGCCAGAGGCACACTTAGAGCAGACAGGCCCCTGTGGCTTGAGTGGCCGAAGGTGACGTAGGATAGGGTGGTACAAGACACGTCACACTGGGCCTTGTAGAGTTCTGGCAGAGTGAAGAAGCAACTGGAAAACTCTGAGCAGGGAGCAATATGATCTGAATTGATTTTTAGAAATCACTCTGACTGCTCTGCAGAGAATACAATCCAGTACCCTGATTAATTCCTTGTTCATCTCTGAGATTCAGTTTCTGCATCTCTAAAATGAAAGGGTTGGAGGAGCTGGTGCCTGCTCTCCCTGCAGTACCGACATTACAGAATGTTATAATTACCTTGAATCTGAAGGAGTCCTCTCTGGGTACTGGCCCATTTATTCCCTCCTGTGCCCATATTCCTCTGCTCTTTAATTTGATCTCCCTGGTTGGGCTCCCCTTCAGGTCCAACTGAGGAAACAGGTGCCGGCTGCAGCAGGATCTGCCACTGGCTAGTGTTTGGGATAAAGGCAGGCAGTAATCGATGGCAGCTCACAGTGCAGCTGGCGTCCTGACCCACAGGCAGCTTTAGGCAAGTCATCTGGAGCACAGTCCCTCCATCATTCACTGCAAGCTTAATTGGGAAATTCCTTGTGATTGCTGCATAAAAATCCATGTCTTGGTAATGATAGCCAATTATACAAGAAGATGAAAAATCAGGAAAACCCCAGAGTCTCAATATAGGCAGATGCGCTGTCCAAAGGAACAGGGAAAAGTACTAAGTTCTTGTGATGAGATTATTCAGTATATGAAGAGAGAGAGATCTCCCAACAAATTAACAACAAATGCCGCTTTACATGCTGCCTAACACTATTGACACCTCTCAAAGAGAAGTTACCACCAAATCATAATGCTACCCCCTCTTTACAGTCAAAACTATTTCAAAATAATTTTTTTAAAAAGAAAAGAAAATAGGGACAAGTCCAGAGTTGCTTGGAAAATCACTGGGATTTCAAGTTATTCTTATCTTCTGGCAAAATCTGTACTGTATTTACTTCAGCCCACTAACTGAGGGTGGGATAATATTGGTTCTCAGCTTTTGCTACCTTCATTATATTTAAACAGCATAAATGTCCCATGGTTCAATTCACTAGCCTCTTTTCTATCTATACTTACTCCCTAGATGAACTCATTCAAGAGATGGTTTAGAAATAATTATAAATATAAATAAGCAAATAAATTACACTGCAAAACTTCCACTTCTAGAAAGATGAAATAGACATACTTTGCTCTACTCTTCTATAAGTACAACTAAAAACCCTAGGCATATATGTTAAAAACAAACAAAAAAACTTGAGAAGGCTCTGAAAGGTGGAGAAAAGGTAGACTGGCCAAGGGCCGCAGGACCCAAGGAACAATATGGTGCTTAGGTTAGTCCCATGGGTTTTCTTTTTGCCTCATATATCCCAGATTTGGAGCTGAAGAAGTGAGCAAATGAGAAATGCCAATGAGCACAGGCAGTAAATAAATAATCAAAAAAATAACAGCCAACTCTCTATATAAAGGACGAGGAAAGTGTCAACCTACCAAGACTGAAAACTTTTAGACAACAAACACTCTATCATAGTCAAATATAACAGGAAAAGCAAAACTATGGTCTCACCCACTCATGCAAGCAAAGGCTAAGTGGCAATCTTAGACTTGTACCCTCATAAGTCTTTAATGAGGTGTCTCAGAACTTCTGCTGTGGTAGTGTTACCTCCTGGGGTTCTTAAGCTCCCAAGCAACAGAAATCTACAGGCAGCCAAGAATTTTCCCAGACAAGGTTTTATTGGGGCTTATGCTATAGCACAAAGGAGACCATGCAGGAGTTAAAAGACCGTCATTACAAGTGCAGGGTGGCACAGTAAGAAATCATGTTAGCACGTACATCCCATCATCAAAAAAGGGCAGATAAGCTCGTCCTCGGGCAGGGAGTTTAGAAGTATAATGAAGCAAGTGGTCATAATCAGTTGTTTTCCTGGTCTTGTGTGCATGCGGATGGTATGGTTGACTGCCTTAGGTAAGATTTATGATGAAAAGTTGCTTATCTTAGCTTCTTCAAATAGCTGAGCTGGATGGTGCAAGGTCTTGTGGTTAGCAGGCATGAAATATGTCAGTGGAGTTGGGGCCAAGTCCCATCCCTACTCTGTCTCAGTAGAGTCAGAGAAGGCCAAGTATGGTCCAATGTTGTTGGAATAGTAACGTCAAACCTTGATGCTAGGTTGAGATGGATTCGCTTCCACTACAGCTTTCATCTCATCATTATCCACCTTGGTCTCAGGTAGCCCACATGGCTAATTTTCAAGATTAAAACCATCAGAACAGAACTTCTCAAACCACAGAAGTACTGTGCGTTCATTAGCCATATCCTTTCCAAACACTTCATTGATATTTCCAGCTGTCTGTGCAGCACTGGTTCTATGGCAGAACTCATATTTGAAAATAACATGAATTTTTTGACTTATCCACATTTCACAAAAATTGCTTTAAAAAAATTTGAAAGACTGAGGATATACCTTCACAATAAAAATAAAACAAGAAGTGACCAAGTGAAATGTCAGAGATATCAACCTTGAAACTTAGTACTTAAGGAAATCGGACATTTCATACTTAATAACCTGTATATTCATGAGCCTTTCATCTGTGCTGGCTGGCGATAAGTCACCTATCCTCAACCATTCCTTCAGTCTCAGTGGAAACCATGTGGGAAGACTTGACTTCCACCCCCACCTGGCAGTAATTAACTGTCCCTCCCATCCCTGTTTAGTGGTGTCAGTGGATGCCTAGTGCGAAGATTTTCACCCTGGTAGAGTGGTGTCAAAGAAGTCAGTTCAAACAGCATATGTAAATAAGATCCAGAGATTCCTAACACAATACAGTATAAAAAATATCCAGGTTTAAACAGAAAATCACTTGTCACACAAAGATCATGGAAAACCTCAAACCGAATGGAAAAAGATAATCGATAGGTGCCCAAACCAAGATAATAGAGATGTTAGCATTAGCTGACAAAGACTTCAAAGCAGCCAAGACCAAATGCTTCAATGAGCAATTACTACCATACTTAAACACACAATAGCCGCAGCAAAGTAATATAAGTAATATAAGTCTCAGCAAAAATAGCAGATATAAAGAAGGACCAGATGGAATCTTAGAACTGAAAAATATAACAGCACCATCAAAAATCTTTTAAGATAGGCCAAATAGCTCCTGCCTACTAGGTTTCCTTGGTCCTAAAGCACCAGCTGCCTTTGCCATGACCTCAACTCTTACCATCCGCAAGCACCTCAGCCTCCCCCAGCGTAATGGTCAGGTCCCATATGGCTACCGTTGCACCCCTGTCAGAGAGCCACTGCAGCTACAATTCCAGGTCCTCCCTGAAAACCCTAGAGACTTGCTGGTTGTCCCCAAAGCTAACTCAAGGGCTGAGTAACCTTGAGTTCTGCTCTCTTGATGTAAAAGTTATACCTTCATTAATGAGTAAGGGATGTGGAACAAGGTGGAGGATCTTCCTTCCTACCTTACACTACTAAGACAAGTACATTGAGTCACTGGTACCACAAATCAAGAGGAACATGGATGGGACATGCTGGGCTCATCCTAATGGTGGTTCGTGTTTGGACACCATGTCATTTGGGATGTTTAGGCTACAGAGAAGGCTGGACAAGTCAACAATTATCATATACCAACAACACACAAATAGTTTCCTAAAATGATTTCAGGGAATGATGAGTGCTATGAAGAAAACAGAATAGGGCACAGTGGGTAGAAAATGGCTGAGGAAAGGGACCTTTCTGGTGGGTGATCATAGAGCTGAGGTTTACATGATGAGAAGGAAGCTGGGGGAGGGGGTGAGTGCTCTAGAGAGAAAAGAACTCCCTCCAGCATGCTTGACATACTGAGGAAATAGCAAAAAGGTGAGAAGGCCTATGACAGAGTAGACAAAGGAGGGAACGGTGGGGGAAGATGCCAGAGAAGCAGCCAAGGGCCAGATCACATAGGGCGGTGAGAATATGATAAGGGTTTTGAATTGCACTAGAGACCACCAAAAGGTTTTAAGCAAGAAATTTGTTCTTTGGGGTCACTTTCCCTGCTTTGTGAGGGTAGAAGGTAAAGTAGGAGGCAGATCTTTTAGGAAGATGGGGCCACAGACCAGGTGAGACGTGATGGTATGCCAGGCTAAAACAAGGTCCCGGAAAAGAATCCATGCCCTAATCCCTGGAACCTGTGAAGATTACCTTATATGGCAAGCACTTTGCAGATGTAATTGTTTTTAGGATATTGAGATGAGGAAATTATTTGGATTATTCGAGTGGACTCTTAAATGCATTCACAAGCATCCTTGTAAGAGAAGCAAAGGGAGATTTGACACAGAAGAGAAGGAGACAATGTGACCACAGAGACAAAGATTGAAGTGATGTGGCCACAAGGCAGGGAATGCCAGCAACCACTGAAGCAGCTAGAAGAAACCAGAAAACGTTTCTTCCCTAGAACCCTTACAGGGTGTGTGGCCCTACCCACAGCTTGATACTGGACTTCTGGCTTCTAGAACTGTGTGACAATAAATTTTTCCTGTTTTCAGCCACCAAGTTTGTGGTGATTTGTTACACCAACCACAGAAAATAAATACAGGTGGCTTTAAGTAGGGTTTTAGCAGTGCAAGGGTCAGAAGTGAATGGAGTCAAGATATATTTTTGGAGATACGACCAACCGCACGTATTGATGTATGTGGTTTGGATGTCACAAAAGAAAAAGAGTTAAGGCTGATTCTCAGGTTTTTGGTCTGAGCAAGTGGGTGGATGATGACATTGTTTTCTGAGATGGGGGAGAGGAAAGGCATTATTAAGTGTTATATGTTTGCCATAGTCATGTTTGAAAAAATATCAGCTAGCATGTGCCAGTGCTGTATACATACCCGGCACTATCCTCAGTTCTGTACATGTATTAAGTGTATTAACTCAGTTAACCAGGGAAATACAGCCGAGCGGTTTTATATGTATGTGCGCGTGTGTGTGTGTGTGTGTGTGTGTGTGTCTGTGTGTGTGTGTGTAGCTGAAACAGAGCTAGGCTGGAAATATAAAGCTGGGAGCCCTCTTACATAAAGCCATGGAACTTGATTAGACCATCCAAGAAGAGAACATATCCAGAAGAGAGAATACTTGGTTCAGATCCTGAGCCAGAGTACACTTCATTCTTTGGTGGGACAGAACGGGAGGATTCAAAAAATAAAAGAAGCCAGCGAGGAGGGAGGAAAACCAGGAGCTAGTGAAGTCACAGACGTCAGACTGGGGAAAAAAGTGCGGCGGGCCATAAGGATGAGGAGGAAGAGATTTACACACTCACAAGCTGTTTAGGGAAGAGAAGCAGAGAGAACCAACCACTGCACTTAGCAACATCGCGGTCGCAAGCGCCCTTGAGAAGCGCCATTGCAGCGGCCTGGGGAAGAGGGAAGCTCCATTGCAGCCATTCGAAGAGAAGAGAATGAGAAGTGAGAAGGAGCCCACAGAGACCTAGGCAACTTTTCGGAGGAATTTTGATGCGCATAGAGACCAAGGACCACAGCAGGTGGGGCCTCTGCGGCACAGCGAAGGCTCTAGCTGGCTTTTGAGGAGGCTGACGCTGCGGTACGTTGGCTTACCAGCGAGGGGGAGTCAAAGGTGAGTGCAAACTGGGAACTGAGAAGGCAACGTCCGTGGACAGGCTGGAGGTGGGCGCCCAGGAGGGCTTGACCCTACCTTCCCTCCAGGCCTCCGGTTTCAAAAACAATCCAACCACAACTCGCCGCAGCACCGCTACACCCGCGGGCAGCTCGCGCGGAGGAACCGGACTTCCCGGCAGGCGTTGCGCGCAGCCACTGCGCAAGTGCGAGCCGTCGGCGTCCTCCCCTCGGGCCCGGGCCCCAGTTCCGGGCTGGAGCTACCGACGCAGAAGGGGACGGTTTCTTCTTAAAAGAGAAACGGCGGCGGTGCGCGCGAGGTGGACCCCGGTCCTCCCGCAGCTCTCAGGGCCTGCGCGCGAGCCCGGGGAGGCGCAGGCGCAGTCAGGGTGAGGGCGGGCGGGGGCGCGCAGGTAAGGCCGCGGTGGTGTAGGCCGGGGGCGGGGGGTGTCGCGGCCGGGCGTCTGGACGGCTTGGGAGCTGCCGTGGGGATGGGTCCGTTCTGTGCATTGTGAGTGTTACGTGGATCGGCCCAAAGATGGGGTGGCGGGCACCCTCAGACCTCTGCCCCGACCCCACCCCCGCTGGACCCAACTATGAAGAGCACCCCCAGGTGCACACCGGGACACGTTCCCTCCTTCCCCTATAAACCGGTGAGGGCCGATGCTGTGTCTGTGTCCCCACCCCAGTTGAAATTTCCCCACGAAGGTCTCACACCCCTTCCTTGGGCTGGAGGGTCCAGGCCTTTGTTCTGACTTTGATTCTGTCCACCAGCCTCCCACCTGACGACCTGTGTAAGCGCTCAGCTTACACACCTTGTTATATAAGGAGGGGTGGTTTGGCCCCATACCTTCTGCTGCTGCTGTTAAAATAGTTTAGTCCTGCCCCAATTCACTGATGAGAAAACTGAGGCCCTAGAGGTGGGTGGAGCCCAGGTCTCGGACCCCACAGTTCTGGGATCCCTGATGACATACATGTCTCTCCCACCCTTAAGGCCCTGGTGCACATGGCTTCCTCCCCGGCAGCGGACTTGTCTCACAGGCGGAGGGAGAAGCGGCGCCAGTTGGATGCGCGCCGCAGCAAATGCCGCATCCGCCTGGGCGGCCATATGGAGCAGTGGTGCCTTCTCAAGGAGCGGCTGGGCTTCTCCCTGCACTCGCAGCTGGCCAAGTTCCTGTTGGACCGGTTAGGGGCCCGGACGGGGTTCTCGGGAGGGGACCCAGGCAGCAGCCCTTAGCGCCCTCTCCAGGGCCAAGTGCTGCCGCAGCTCCTTTCTCACTTCAGCAGGAGGGCCTATGTGGTTTGTGGTCTTCCAGGGTCCTATTCCCCTCTTCGTGGTCCAAGCGAATAGAGTGCCATTAGGGCTGGCCCCTCACAGGTGTGAGTGCCCAGGGCAGAGGGTGGTGGCCACCCGGGCCCTGAGCTGACCTGCCTCTTCTTCTGCTGGCAGATACACTTCTTCAGGCTGCATCGTCTGTGCAGGTAGGCAGGGGATGGTTGAAGGTAGGAGCCAGAGGGAAGAGGGGCAACAGGGAGACCCAGAAACACTCTGTCCGAGTGGGTTGGATCAAGGGGAGCCCTGAGTGAGTTTGGGAATGGAAGGGTGAGTTGGGGAGCCCAGAGTAGTTTGATGAGGGCAGCCTCTGGGGAATGAAACAATGTATCAGGACCTTGAGGGATCTGGGCTTTGAAGAATAATAAAAGATTAGAGCTGAGATTGTCCAGGAGTTTGGAGGGTCAGGGCTGTTGGATATGGCTTTTCAGGGTGAGAGGAGGAGGCCTCACAGCTCAGCCTGACTGCTTCCCCCACCCTTCCAGGTCCTGAGCCTTTGCCCCCCAACGGTCTGCAGTATCTGGTGCTCTTGTCTCATGCCCACAGCCGAGAGTGCAGCCTGGTGCCTGGGCTTCGGGGGCCTGGGGGCCAAGATGGGGGGCTTGTGTGGGAGTGCTCGGCAGGCCACACCTTCTCCTGGGGACCCTCTCTGAGCCCTACACCTACGGAGGCACCCAAGCCAGTGCCCCTTCCACATACAGCCAGGAGAAGTTGGTGCCCGGAGGCCAGGAGTGGGCAGGAGCCTGCAGGTAGGCCGGGGAAAAGAAGGGTTGTGGAAAAAGAGGAGGAAAAAGATTTCCTATTTTCTGTAGCTCAGAGCCGTGCTCTCTAACAATGATCCTTTCTCAATGGAAAAACTCTATGCTGACAAGGAAATATATTGTTAGGTATAAAAAACAAAACATAGAATAGAGTATATGGTATCCTATCATTGGTGAAAAATAAAAATAAGAGAGAAAAGAATATTTATTTCTATGTACTTGTGAATGTATCTAAAAGATCTCTGAAAGGGCACATAGGAAACCAGGTTGCCTGCGGGAAGAGCTCGGTGACAGGGGGACAGTATTAGAAAGGAGACTTTTCACTGTGTACTTCTTATACTTTTTTTTTTGAACCATGTGACTGTGTCATCTCTGAAAACACTCTCTTCCATTCCAGTAGCCTTTGCCCCCCTCGTCCTCTCCTTTTTAAGAGTCTCCCATCACTTCGGACCTTAGAACTCTACCTGTTCTCATCCCTTGAGCCCAGAGTTCCTTCCCCTTTGACCCTGCCTGTGCCAACAGGTTTGGAATCTGAGCATAATGAGAGGCATAATCAAGAGGCCAGGTTGCCCAGGTGAGGATACAGGTAGGAGGGACAGGGTGGACCTGCATGGGTAGTGGGGGTGAGGGAGTAGGACCTCAGGCTTGCCTTCTTTGGGCCTGCAGGGGGGTGGGACCCCCACCAGAGACCTTCCCACCCCCAGGAGAGGAAGAGGGTGAGGAAGAAGAGGACGATGAGGATGAAGAGGAGATGCTCAGTGATGCCAGCTTGTGGACCTACAGCTCCTCTCCAGATGAGCAAGTTGGGGTTGAGGGAGGGTGCTGAGCAGAGCCAGAGAGGGAGGAGGTGGCTGGCCTGTCAGTTCAGAGCTTTGCAGACTGGAGGGATGGGTTTGTTGGTGGGGAAGGCAGGGTTGGTTTGGGGGAAGGTGGAAAGAACTGCAGGCTTTGAACTGAGCGGGTGGCAGGGGCAAGGTCAGGCTGGGGGAGACTGAAGGCCAATGGCAGGTGTGAGTGCAGAGCATGGTGGGGGTAGGGTTGTTCCAAGTTTGGGATCCTCTCAGGTTAGCAGCTAGGGTTGAGCTGGGGGCTGGCTGCGTGCCCAGAGAGATAATGCCCTCCTCTTTGTTTCTTTTCAGCAGTGAACCAGATGCCCCCAGACCACCCCCATCCCCTGTCTCTCACACACCTAAGGAGGGGCAGACAGTACCAGCCCCTGCAGCTTTCTCCACTCCTCTTGCTGTGCCATCCTTGTCAGCATCCTCATTGGGTTCCAGGGCTCTTCTGCCTGTGGAAGTTGAGGGACAGCCGGAGCTCACTGGGACCTCTCGAGCAGCCCAGCAGACTGAGCTCTTGGCCAGGTAACCAGATGGCTGAGACAGAGAGGGCTAGAGTTCCCTGGGATGTGGCCCTCCCTCAAGGCCCTCTGCTCCCTCTTTGCTGCCTGTAGCACTGGGAGTCAAGCCCAGTCTGCTCCAACTCCAGCCTGGGATGAGGACACTGCACAGATTGGCTCCAGGAGAATTAGGTAGGACTTGGGGACATGGGACTCCGAGGGAGCGGGGCAAGAGGAGAGAGGCAGAGGAGAGTAGACAAGAGTCATTCTGCTCCTCTCCATTCTCTTCCCCAGGAAAGCTGCCAAAAGAGAGCTAATGCCTTGTGACTTCCCTGGCTGTGGAAGGATCTTCTCCAACCGGCAGTATTTGAATGTGAGGGGCACAGGGTGGGACCTGTGTAGCTCTTAGGACAGGGGAGAGGGGCTGAAGGAGAAGCTGAGGAAAAGGAGCCTAAGGCATGGTGGGGCTCAGAGCCAGGCAGAGGAGAGTTAGGGTGTACGTGCAGAGCTTTCCTGGAATAAATAACCACTAAACCAGACGACTGGTAGTTGAGGCAGAGAACCAAGCCTCAGGCACACACAGTCACTGCCTGCTACTGCTTGTTGCTCGGACCCTCCGAGGACCACACAGAGATGATAGTGGCGTTCATCAGGCTCCCATGGGTGCTAATGACAATTCTAGGCACTTGACATGTATTAAGTCTCTTGATCATCACAGCATTGTTACGGAGTAGGTGCTGATATTATTCCCACTTTGCAGACAGGAAAACTTAGGCACACAGAAAGGTTAAGTGTCGCCCGAGGCTCCTCAGCTAGTGTGTGGCAGTGCTAGGGTTCTGAACTGGTGCCTGGCTCCAGAGTCCACACTGAGGCCTCACCATGCCAGCTTGAGTGCGTAGTCCAAGAGCAGGAGGCCCGGGAGATGGTCCTGTCCCCAGCCTCATTGCATGAGACATTTGAGGCATAGAGCGGGAAGGGCCCAAGCCTACCAGTCAGCCAGAGCCCGCGGCAGGGCAGGTCCTGAGGCTGGGCAGGTCCTGAGGCTGGGCAGGGCCACAGACCAGGGGCATGGGGAGGTGCGAGTGGACAGCACAGGGGCAGCGCCGCCTGCACCAGCGACATAGAAGGGAATCAAGTCCTAGAGTGACAGACAGTGAAGCTCTGGGCTGAGAAGAGCATTTGGCAGGGGCAAGTCGAACATACTGGAGGAGACTGAGGCAGCCCCCGGAGATTTAACTATGGAAAAACGGGATTATGAAAAAGGGGATAGCCCATGCAATTTAGTGAGCCAGGGTAGCAAATTAGGTTAAACAAAAACAAATACTTCTGCATTAGGGAATTAAGATTGAAGAACCTGATACCTTAAAAAAAAAGTATTCCAGGTGGAGAGCCTGTGTGTGTGTGTGTGTTTCCAAAATAGATTTAAAAGAAAATCATGTATATGTATACAATAAAATATATGTATATACGTATAGTGAGCTGTTAGTAGAAAGTAGATAGTCTGGGAGATACTGTTGTATATTAATACTGACACCAAAGAGAATAATCACAGTCACGCAAACTACTTCCCCCTCTCTGGCAGGCAGTTAATGCGTGGGTACATGAACCAGGAGTGTCACCCAGAGTGGCACTTTGTACAGGGAGCACTGCAGGACATTGCAGGGTAGGGTGTGACAGGAGGTGAGATAATGGAAGTCCAGAGCAGAAAAGGGTAAGGGCAGAGTTCAGAGGTCAGGACGGGATGGACGTGGTGCTCCTGGTGTAGGTGAGGACCTGGGCATTGATGACATGAGTTCTCCCTGATAGGGAGAACTGCTGGGGCCCAGGGGACAGGACGGGGGCAGAGGAGCTGCCTGCTGGGTCAGCGTAGTCGGTCTCCCTGGGGAAGACAGCTATTCTTTTGCCTCTTCTCTCCCTGCCACCCATTTCCTCCCCTAGCACCACAAGAAGTACCAGCACATCCACCAGAAGTCCTTCTCTTGCCCAGAGCCGGGCTGCAGGAAATCCTTCAACTTTAAGAAGCACTTGAAGGAGCACATGAAGCTGCACAGCGGTGAGTGGTAGAATTCCACCTCCCTCCGTGGGGCCCTTCACTCTCCCCTGCGTGGGT
>CAUYSK010052509.1:0-29813 GCA_963575035.1 Avahi laniger
GAAATTAAGATGGAAGTCAAAAGATTCTTTGAACTAAATGATAGAGGGATGCAAGTTATCACAATCTGTGGGTCCTGAGAGGAAAATTCATAACCATAAATGCTTACATCCGAAAGACAGAAAGATTGCAAATCAACAATCTACTGAATCATCTCAAGGACTTGGAAAAGGAAGAGCAAACCAAACCCAAGCCCAGCAGAAGAGAAGAAATAACTCAGATCAGAGCAGAACTAAACGAAATCAATTATGAAAGAAATATACAGAAGATTAATGAAACAAAGAGTTGGTTCTTTGAAAAGATAAACAAAATTGATGGACTTTTGCTAGATTACCCCGAAGCAGAAAAGAAAGGACTCTAATAAGTTCAATCAGGAACGAAAAAGGAGAAATTACAGCTTATACCATGGAAATACAAAATATCATCTCCGAATACTATAAAAATCTATATGCACATAAACTTGAAAACGTGGAGGAAATGGACAAATTCTTAGAAAGATGGAGGAAAAGATAGACGGCTGGAAGCAGCCCGGATCCTCGACAGGCTGTGGAGCAGCCAGCCCAGCTCCAGACGGCTGACCTCCCTGATTATTTTGCTCAACAAAGTAAATCATTGTGTCTGTAGTCTTGTTATTCTGTGCTTTCTGCTTTGCAGCCAAACCCAATTTTAATGGGCACAACCCCCATTCCAGCACATCCTGATTTACCCTGAATTGTCCAAAGAGTCCCTAAAGGACGTGGACCCTCTGAGGGGAGTGACGACGCTGGCTCAGTCCTTTGATGACCCCTCCCTGCCCAGCCAGGATCTGGTGCCAGTAAAAAGCAGCTGCCCTGCCCCTCCAGGACCCCTCCCACTCCTGCTCTGCCCCAGCTCCCTTCCTCCCTGTCACTTCCCACCTCTCCTTCCAGCTTCCTCCTCTGCGGCTGGTGACCCCCACGGCTCAACCCCTCTGGCTCTGGTCTTGGCTCACCTCCTCCCCCTTGATGCTGGTCTGGGGGTGGCCATGCTGCAGGCCTTGCTCCCATTTCCTGCCCTTGCTCCTCATGTACCCTGAAGCCCCGGTCCCCTTGCAGGGTGCAGTGGGGGGGTGTAGTGATATGCGTGGTGGGGTGCAGCTGGGGGGCATTTCAGTGGTTTGGTAGTGTGGGTGTGGTCCTGGCAGTGGGGTGGGGCACCGTGCGGTCTGGCTCTGCTCCCACTTCTGCCTCCCAATGGCTGCTGTCCACAGGCAGGGGGGGGCCGGCACTGGTGGGCGGTTGCCCACCTGACACCCTTGCCCTTGTCCCCTCACACACCCTTCCTTCTTGCCAAAAGAGCCTGATTTGCTCTGGTCACCCAGCCAGGTGGCCACATGGCCACCAAGCCAACCACGGTGCCATTGCTCTCTCTAGCCGCGGTTCAAGACGGGGTGTGCAAGGCGACTGGGGCAGGTCCAAGGAGACCGAGGAAAGTGTGCTGGCAGCTTTGGGGAAAGGTTTCCTCGCCCATAAAAGAGACTCAAGGGAAAGGCAGTGTCTTTTCTCCCCAGGATGTGTTAGTACACATGGGCAATGTCTGGAACCAAGGGCTGCCTTGGCCATCGGGAGCAAGGCTGAGCCATCAGGGCTGGGAGAGCAGACGACAGAAAGATGTCTTCAGAAAGCCACCAAGGGCCGAGGTGACCCACCTGCACCCTTTCCTCTGATAACAGGCCTTTCTCATCGCTGGAGGTCGTGATGTACCACGTGGCAGCAGGTCAGCGTCCCTGTGCTGCTGGGGGAAGAGAGGAGGTGACTCGTGGAAGAGACTCCCTGGGCTGGCTCTGGGCACACCGTGTGCTCCAGAAGGGCTTGTTTTCCTTCTCTGGGGGGTGGGTGGCAATGGAGGGAGACACGTGGATTCCGGGTGGTCCCCATGTCACCTCAGGGTCACACAGAGGACTTCAATATTATTTGTACTGTTTTCTATATTTGCATTGAAAAAGGGAAAGAGTTAAAACAATTGGGACAAAATGCCAGTGATTGTCCTTTCTGTGTGGCAGGCGCACAGCTGTGTGCTCTTTGTTCTGCGTACTTTTCTGAAATGAAATAAGGCAGGCGCCGAGCAGCCCTCCCTCTCCCCTCCTCTGTGCCTGCTCTGCAGGCTCTTTGGCGTGGCGCGGCCAAGCGTCCCCTGCTCTGGTTTTAGGACATGTCCCTGGCTCTGCCCAGGGTGGGGCCGCTGCCAGCCCAGTGGCCCTCCCTGGCCTCATCCTTGCCCGTGCTCCTGGCTCCCACTCCCCCTGTGGCCCACTGTGCTCTGAGTAGAGGAGCAGATGGCGGCGGCCCAGGGGCCATCCACCCATCTCCCATCCCCCCAACACGCCCGGGCCCCTTCCCGTGGCTCTGGGCAAGGCTGTGGGAGCTGCTACGGGCTAAGCGGCTAAGCTAAGCGCGCTGGGGAGCAGGGCCAGGGCAGGGGAGGAGGATGGCGGGGAGGGCTTGCTCTCTTTGCTTCCCTCCCGAGGGCAACTTTGCAGACCGTGGCTCTGTGTGTGCGGCGGCGGGGACACAGTTGAAACACCTAGTGTAGCTGGGCGTCCTGCTTACTGTTTGGGCTTCAAGGGCTGAGCCAGGCAGGGTCCCCTCAGGCCCAACACACGGCAGTGGCAGGAAGCCTTGGCCTTGCCCTCCCTCTCTGCCCAGTAGGTCCCCTTGGGCCTTCCTGCATGTCCCTCTGTCACTGCTGGAGCCCAGGGGTCCCCACGCCTCCTGGGTGCTGGGTCTGTGAGGGACCTTGGTAGAGGACGACTTTGAGCCACGTCAGAGCGGAGGGGCTGGCGTGATGGGGGAGGTTAGGGGGTTTGGGCCTGCAGGGCCGGGGTGGGATCGCGGAGGGCGCAGGTTTGAGGGGCGGGGAGTGTCCGTGGAGAGGAGAGCTGGGTTTGTCCAGCTCTGGGGGCTCAGAGCATCTGAGGGACCTGGACCAGCCACCCTGTCTCCCAGCCTCGGGTTTAGCCTTTTGTACAATGAGACTAGCGTGGCTGACTCAGGGTATCACAGACGGATGCCCTGTGCTGCTTTAGCAGTAAGTGCAGCCCCTTCCCGCCTCTGCGGGCGGGTGGGCCACCTGGCTCTGCCCACCAGGCACTGCAGAAGCCTCGCCTCTGGCTCTGGTCTCTGTTTGGGCTTCTCTAGGACCTTGTGGTCACCAGGCCACCCACACACTGAGCAGCCAGTTCCCCGAAAGCCTCTGACATCCCAGGTACACTTTGTCCTGGGTCCCAGCCCAACCTGTCAGGTGCGCCAGCTCGTGTTCGGATTCCAAGCCCAGGGTGTGCCGGCTATGTCACTATTGTTGTTACAGAAAGGAAACTCCTGAGTTCTCACCCCATCCTGCCTGCCAGTTTCTCTGGAGGCACGAACACGTTAACTGTGCTAAGCTAAGTTGAAGTCCGCAAGCTTCGGCAAAGCCCGGGACTCCCAGCCCCCATCCTCCTCCCACAGGCCTCTCTCCTCCCTCCACCTGCAGCTTCCCGCCCAGGGGCGACTGCCGAGGTCTCCCGGCTTTGCAAAGTGATCATTGTGGGCTGTGTCGCTGGAGGTTTTCTCCACTTCTGAAATTATTGAGAGGGAAGGAAAGGGCCCCTGTGTGTCCTGTGGGTGTGCTTGCCAAGAGCACACCAGCCGAGTGGCCCGTGCGTGTGGGAGGTGCCCCCTCCTTGTCACCCTGACCTTGCCTCTGGCCACTGAGGTCCTAACCAAAGGTTGCTGCCTGCCTGGCACAGGGCTTCGTCATTCACAGAGCCTCTGATGTCCTCAAGGCTTCGTAGTGGCTGGGCCAAGAGCGCCTTTGCCATGGCGATGAGCAGGAGCCAGCCGAGCTCCCAGCCTCCTCTCCTGCCCCGGCCCCAGCCTGGAAGGGCCTTGCTCCTGTGCGTGTTCAGCGAATCCTGTATTTTTACAGCCCTGTCCCTGGGTCTCAGGCAACCAGGAGGGATGCTCTGTTTGTTAGAACTATTTAGGTTGCAAAGGACAAGAAACCCAACTCCTGGTGGCTTCAACATAAAGGGAATTTATTGGTTCATGTAACTGAAGAGTTCAAAAGCTTCCGGGGAGGCTCCGTCCAGCGGCTCGAAAGGCGGTCACGCAGACCCTGCTGTATCCTGCCGCTCTTCGTCTGCGGGATCCGAGATGTGCCCCCGGCAGCCCCGGCGGCTCTCCTCTTGGCGGGGGAGCGCCTGCCCTGCAGCAAACCCGCAGCCCTGGATCTCCCCACTCTCCATCTGGAGCAGAAAGGATCAGTTTCAGGAACACCAAATAGTCCCGACATCGCCTCTTTTACTGGCTAGAACTAGGTCACATGCTTACCCCTGACCAGTCACTGCCACCAGGGGGTGGGCGGTGCTCATTGGCTTAGGCTGATCACGGCCACTCTTAGAGCGGAGTTGAGGTTAATTGTGGAAAATTGAGTTTCCTTGGCCGGAGAAAGGAGAGGAGACCAATGAATGCCCACAAGAGCTGCCTAGCCCAGGCAGCGTGGGGGCACAGTGGCAACGCGCTGTCACCTACTGAGTTCCTAAGATGCCCGGGACCTGTCTGCCGTTCTCAGGTGCCCCATCCCACAATCCTCACAACAGCCATGAGAGAAGACCGCTGCCATCTTCATCTCACCACCGCTGACGCTGCAGCTCCCACGGGTGCAGCGACTCGGCCACGCCCTGCCACCAAAGGAACGGACGGGGCTTCGGGCGCGTCTGGAGCTAAAAGCTGGCACGAGTTGGATCCTCAGTGTTTCCTGGGCCATGCCCTCTGCCCACCCCCGGGGCGGGTATTGGAGCGCGCGTCGGTGTCTGGACACATTGCCCTCTTCTGAGTCAAGCACCTGCGTCGTCCGTCGAGGGTTTCTCTGGCCACAGGCATGCGCTTTGGCCTCCAGGCACCGGGCAGGTCAGAAATGCTGGCGGTAACGGCCCTGGAGCAAACCCTCAGCCGATGAGGGGCAGGAGTGGTGGGTAAATGATCCAGCTTCCTCCCTGCAGTGGGACAAATCCGAGGTGTGCTCTGTACTATCTCTCGGAGGCCCCTCAACAGGCAGAGCCCCAGGTGGCCCCAGCGTTGGCCTGCTCGTTAGTTAGCCCACACGTCATGGGCTTGTCTCCTGCGGTCTCACTTCCCTGCTTCCTCACACCCTTCCCGGGATCACCTCCCCAGTAAACCTCCTGCACCCACACGCTCGTCCCAGAGCCGGCTTTGGGGACCCAAACCAAGATAGTAACACGTGGGGCCTGAGACCCCCTGTGTCCAGGCACCACATGGTGTCAGGTGCGTTGGGTGTTGGCTTTTTATGTAAGCTCAGGGTCCGGGGGCAGCGCTAGGGGAGGGAGAAGACGGACCCCACCTTCCAGGTCTAGCCAAGACCATAGCCCTACACACAGCCCCTAATCTGGCACTCGATGGACCCTTTCTCAAACCCTGCCTACCTACCTACCTACCTCCAAACCCTCTCTACGGCTCCCCTGCCCCTGTCATTCCACTCTACTCGCACACCTCCAGAGATGGAGAGTTCACTACCATTGCAGCAACCAATTCAATCTATGCATGCCCCTGACCGCTAGAAATCTATTGGCTACTTAACATATATTGCATGCTAAGTAAATAACTAAACAAAACAATTATTTTGACATCAAATCTCCAAGTGCCTCTTTTTGGAGACAAACCATCAGAAACATACAATGGTGTGAGCCAAGGCTCAAATTCAGGGAGTCTTCCGTAATCTAACTCAGGGGCAGCAGACTAGGGCCAGCAGGCCAATCTGGGCCACCACCTGTTTTTGTCCTTCCTATAAACTAAGAATGGTTTTCACATTTTTAAATGGTTTTGAAAAGTAAGAAGAATAATATTTCATGACATGCGAAGTCACATGGAACTGAAGCCCCAGTGTTCATACATAGCACGGTGCTGGCGCACAGCCACCGCACGCGACACCCTCCTATCTGGGGCTGCTCCAGCACCGCAGCAGCAGAGCCCAGCATGACAGAGACAGCTTGGCCCGCAAGGCCGAAAATATTTACTATCTGGCCCTCTACGGAGAAACAGTTCATCCACATATGCCATAGGACCCCACTTCACAAGTTGGGGAAACTGGGGCTCAGCGGGGTCAGGAACTCAGCCAAGTCCACGCGGGGCTGGATGTGAGGGGCTCAGCACCCAGGTGGGCAGACTGACCCCAGAGTCCCGGTGCCTCCCTCAGCCGGGCGCTCGGACCCTCTGGGAGGCGGGTGCTCCCTCCCTGTCCTTGCGGCCCAGCGGCCTGAGCCAGCGGCCCTGCCGGGTGGCTCCTGCGCTGCCCAGAGTGGCACAATCAGAGGCTCATTGATGCTCTGGCTCCGCGCGGCAGAAGAATCGATGCTGCTTCCCCGAGCAGCTGGTGAAGCTCGGAAAGTGGGTCAGGCCCAGGAGGGGCAGTCCATTTTTAGCTTTTCATTAGGGCTTCATTCATTAATTTCTTCATTTAATATTTATCGAGCAGCTACTCAGTTGCAGCCCCTGTAAGGGGGCCTGAGACCACCAGCCAGGGCTTCACGGGGTGAAGGTGCCCACAGCCTGGTGGTGGGGGCATGGGGACAACTATAGAAACTAGTGTGACGTGTCCGTGTGACCCAGGTGGAGAAGCACCCCCAGTGCCGGCGTTCAGGAGGACGGGAGGTTGGAGGACGTTAAAGTCTCCCGATGTCTGAGCGAGGCTGAAAGGGTGAGCTTGCAGGGGGGAGGTGGGAGGGAGGGCTTGCCGGGCAGAGGGGTGGGCGTGCAAAGGTGTGTGGAGGTGTGACCACGTGTGGGGTTGGGGCCTTGGGCTGGGCAGGGAAACGGGGCCGCAGGGTGGGTGGGTGCAGGGTCTCGTGGGGGACAGAAAGCTTGGCATGTGTCTGCAGGGGAAGGGCCCCAGCGACAGCTTTGGGATGGGGTCCGGGCTCGGCCCTGCTGCTTAGCAAGGTTGTCCTGGAGCCACAATGTAGAGGGGGTGCTGGAGCCCAGAGTGACCAGAGTCCTGAACTAGGCAGCAGGGACAGATGGGACCAAGGGACGAGGGCAAGAGGAATCCCTGGGCCAGAGTGGTGGGGGAGGGGCATGGGAGCCAGCTGCAAGTGGCGGTTCGGGGGCTGGGGAGAGGCATGTCACAGGTGGGGGGGCTTTCAAACCCCCAAGCACTTCTCCTCTGGCTCCTGCCTCCGAGCCGGGCTAGAGACACAAAAGGGAAGAGGTGGTGGCACTGGCTCCTCTGACAGCTTCCCCAGTGGTCACCCAGCCTCATTCTCCCAATGGCCTCCTGGGTGCTCAGCTGCCTCTCTGCCCAGGACATGGGGTCCCAGCCCTGTGGCCTCAGAGAAGCCTCTAATCCATGCCTCACTTTTTTGACCCCCGTATCTGTGACCCCTGGGGACCTGGCAGGCTCTCGGACCCCCCACCTGATTCTAGACCCAGGCCAGACGCAGGCCCATCAGAAGACGGCTTGGTGTGGTCACCGTCGTTTTCCTCCCCTCAGCACTGGCTGGTGGAGGAGCGTCAGGTGCCAGGCCCAGCTAGGGAGGGACAGCTTTGGGCCCCTGGGTCTCCCAGCATCCCTCGGACGCCCTGGGAGAGCTGCTCCCCGGCCTTGGCCTGGGAGGCCACGTGGAGAGTTTCCTCAGCTGCTCTGGAGAAGCAACTGCCCGCCATTACTCAAGACCCACCGTAAGCCCCTCCCCTCAATGAGTCCCCCCGTCTTAGACTGCTAGGTCAGAACCTCGCGAGAGTTCCTCAGAGCATTCAGTGCAGAATCACCCGCTTCTGGGAGCACAAAGGCACCGAAAGCAAGGACCCACCGACACGTACGTGCACGCTGTGATCGTGGCGGCTTCACTCACCAACAGCCGAAAGGCACAAACAGCCCGGGTGTCGCGGATGGCTGAGTGGATGAAGGAAATGTGGTCTGTCCATGCACAGGAACGTCACTCAGCCTCACAAAGGAAGGAAGTTCTGACACTTGCCCCATCGCGGAAGAGACGTGAGGACATCGTGGTCACTGGAAGAAGCCAGTCACAAACAGCCAAATCCTGTATGGTCCCACTCCTGAGAGGGCCCTGGGCTGGTCAAATTCAGAGACAGGAAGTGGATGGCGGTTGCCAGGGCTGGGGGAGGGGAGAGGGGGTGACTGTTTCATGGATGTAGAGTTTCAGTTTGGGAAAAAGAAAAAGTTCCAGAGATGGTTGGTGGTGATGGCCGCACAACAACGTGAGTGTATTTAACGCCACTGAACTGTACCCTTAGAAGTGGTTAAGATGGTGTGTTTTACGTTATGTGTGTTTTGCTTTGCTCCCGCAGGAGGTTGTTCCGTGGGTCTCTGGGGCGTCGGTGGCGGTGGGCAGTGGCCACACATCGCGGCATTGTTGCCTGGGTGTTTGGAAGCCACTCTGGGTCAGGCTTGGCCTGGGAGATTGCAGAAAGCTGGGCGCCACACCCGAGAAAACCTTCCATGCTTTTGTGGGCCAGGCCGCCAGGCGGTCACCCCAGCAGACGTCACGGCTGCCAGGGGGCTGGGCCAGCCTCCTGGCGAGGACAGCAGCGTGGGACAGAGTTGCCGGTGTGGTCTGTGCTGCCGAGGAAAGGCAGGTGGGAAGCACAGTGTTGGAGGACACTCTGGACAGCACCTCTGGATGCAGCTGCTGCTCCTGACAACTTCTGGAAGCTTCCACAAGCCCACGGGCTGCGGATCAGCAATCTGTGCTAGTCGTTCAAACCAGGTGTTTGATTGGTGGGCGTAGGAAAGAGTTTAGCCTCGCCCGGAAGGAGTTCTGGGCTTTGCCCTCAGCTCCTGGGAGGCAACCTCCAGTTCAGCCGAGTCTCCTGCCTGAGAGTGGCCTTATTTACCCGGGGCTCTGGGCTGTACCTGAAAGTCTAACAAAGTGGCTTAGCGGGGAGGGTTTGAGTCCCACGGTATCCGCTTGGTGTCCGAAGGGCTGCAGGCTGGGCCAGCCAGGTGGTAGTCGGCCGTGGGGACCACAGTAAAGATTCTGAACCGAAGGCCAAGGCTTGGGTAAGTGTCCCTAGTGAGCAGTAGCATGTCATGCACGGAAGCTGGGAGAGTAACGCTGTCCTCTCCACCAGGAGGGGACAACTGACAGCTCCGGGTTTGGAACTTTCCTGGACTCTGCCCCACATACCTCTTCCCTGGCTGCTTTAGTCTGAGTCCTTTCAGCATGATAAACTGTCCCTGTGAGTATCACTGTTTCCAGTGAGTTCTGTGAGCCCTGCCAGCAAACTGTGAAAACTGAGGGTTGTCTTGGGAACCTCCAAACTAGGAGCTGGTGTCAGAAGTGAGGGTGATCTTGCGGAATGTCCCCCAGCCTCACGGTGACTTCTGACTGGCAGGTGCCTGTGCAGAGCAGATTGCCAGCTATGTCGGATGTCACTCTGGTGGGCAGGGTTTGGGGAAGGAGCAGTTGCTGGTGAGTGGAAGGATGTCTGTCCCCTCTGACAAGTTATCCTTGTGTGTCGGGGCAGTGGGGGAGACACAGAGAGACAGAGACAGAGAGGAGACGCTTCCTGTCCCAGCCCAGGACTCGCAGAGCCTGGGCAGTTGCTCCCTCGCCCACCTGTGTTTCGGTGTCACCCCAGAAGGCTGGATTGAGGGAGGGCGGAGGGAGGGTGTGGAAGAAGCACAGCCTTTGTTCTGTCTTCCGGGACGACTGCAGAGAGCCACGCAAACGCCCGTGCGGAGCAAGTGCATGGATGGTGGGAAGGAGAACTCACCCACAACGCAACTGGGAAGATCTCTAACCTCCAGGAAAGCTGGAGTGAGGGTGCCAAGGTACGTGTGGGGGACAGGGAGGCCGCAGTGTACAGGAAGACTGGCGGGCTGGCCCGGGCGGGAGGGGCGAGAGCTGTTGGGAGCTGTAGGTTCCCTCACGCTGCTGAACTTCCTAAATGAACATCCACTACATCCCTTTTATTAAAGAGAGGAGCCTTGAAGACTTCGGTCCCTGGGGTAGAACCAGAATTAGTAGAGTTTGAGCTAAAAACAAAGACCCCCTTAGGGAGGGTGGACTTGTAGAAAGCGTCGTTTGTTCGGGAACCCTTCCTAAAATAACACTGTCTGTTCAAAAGCAAGACAATAGCTCAGTTGTGCAAATGCCTGCTTGCGCCCCGCCTGCAGGCACACGCCGGAGCGAGGCCGGTCCCCCGAGGGCTGGCTGCCAGGGTGGCACGGGCTTCCTGGGTTCCCAAGCTTCTCTGAAGGATGTGCGGGCGCGAGATCGGGCTCCAGAGCCAGGAACGGGGCACCGATCCCACGCGTGGATCCTGCTTACGATGGGCTGCTCCTTTGTCAGTGACGCGGCTCTGCGCTGCTGAAAGGGGAGGCTGCCTCCCGCCCTGCCCCGCGTCCTAGGCAAAGGCCGCTGCCAGGGGAGTCTCAGTTACCCCAGCGCTGCAGCCGCCCAAGCTCTCCAGGCCGCTGTGCCTCCGACAGGGTTTTCTCTGCCCTGGGGAGAGGGTGAGAAAGATGAGGAAGGCAGATCTCCTCTCCCCTTCCTGGAAGGAGACTGGGGGAAGCTCTATAATGTTTTGGCTCAAATGATCTTTGTGAGAAGAAGTCCAGAAAGGACAGGGACACCATGCGACTTTCAAAGACGACTGGACCAGGTGCCAGTAAAGCCTCCAACCCGTCCTCCTGCTTCTCGGGGAGGGCGCCAGGGGTGCGTCTCGGCAGGAGCTGACACTTTCCCGCAGAGGCTGCCTCGCCTCTCATCCCACGCAGAGAATTAGGGCGATAACAGGCCGGCTCCTGCCAGCTGGGCCACTGCTGAGCACGCGTGAGCCCCTCTAAGCCGCACGGCAGCCCTTATCCTCATTTCCGAACCCGCCGAGCGCTAGAAACTGCAAACGTTTTCCTAAGCTTGGCAGCGTGGCCGGCGTGATCTGACACGAGGCTATTTGTGGTCTTTATCGATCACTCGGAGCGCACATGCATGCGCTGCGCCGTGGGGCTACTGATGTTCGATTAGGAGGTGCTACCCCAGCCCCTGCTGGAGTGTTATGTAATACATGGTGTCTGTACTGCATGACCTTTCCGAAAGCTAAAATATTCGAAATTTTACAAGACTTCTGGCCCTGCGGGTTTTGCATAAGGGATTTGGGGCCTTTATTAATGGTATTTTTATAGAGGGGACACTGAGGCACTGGACCCAGAAAGGGAAGCTGGGATCTGCTCTGGCAGACCCCAGTCCCACTCTGAGGGGGTCTCTCCAGCTCTCTCTGCACCTCTGGGAGCTTCAGGACATCACAGGGTTTTGTTTAATTTGTTCAGCGCCACGGACAATGAGCGTGTGAACACTGTCACATGGTCATGGTTACCACAATGATCTCACCTGAGTCCCATGGCCCTGGGGGTGGATGCCATCATCCCATTTTATGGCGCTACCCAGGACCTGGCTGTAGAGCTCACAGGTGGCCCAGCTGGGAGGGAAGTCAGGTCTCTCAGCTTTGCCCAGGGTGTGTAGCAATTTCCACTACGCCCAGGCGGCAGGAAAGACTTATTAAACAAAACTATTTTGGATGCCACTGGGGACCCTGAAGTGGGACTGACCTGGCCCTGCCCCCAGGGAGCCTGTGTCTAGTTCAGGAGCAGAACTGCAGCAGGCAGGGCAGAGATGGCCCAAGGCAACGCATCTCCCAGGATCGACTGAGGGCCCAGGAGCCCAGGGGACCTTGGTGGCTCCTGTGGCCTCTCACCTGTCCTGAGCCCCGAGGGAAAGGCCAGCCACTGGAGGCCCTGCCTGGGAGCCGTTGGAGAGGAGCAGCTCCTCTGGCAGGTGCTCTCCTGCCAGGAGGTGTCAGCAGCTTGGACTTTGGCTTCCAGGCCCCCCTGCAATTTAGGGGAATGGCTGGGCCTGGCTTTCTGCAAGTGCTAATTTTCAGCTCTGTATTCATGTGCAACCTGGAAATTAATTAGCTTAGACACAAGCTCCAGCCTGAGCACATAGAAAGGATCCTTGTTGGTAAAACTTTGCTCTTTGGCTGGTGGGAGGTTGGTGGCTGGAAGTCTGATCCTTGGAGAAGTAACAGTGGAACGGCCTGGCTAGGGCAGGCCCCACCTGTCCCCAACCCTCCAGCCCATGCTCACCTCCCTGAGAGAACTGGGTGCTTCCAAAGCCAATCATTGCCCTGCAGATGTCCCCACGCATGGACCTAATGGGGATGTGAGGACCTCATAGCAGGTTCTGAGGAGCCCTGGGTTATGCAGTAGGGAACCCTCCAGGGCGTCCTGTTTAAGGTGACTTAGGTAGTGGCGTGGAGGCAGGAACTAAAAGTGGGGGTTAGCCAGGCAAGGGGCGGAGGAACAGCATTCCAAGCAGGGGAACAGTCTTTGCAAATACGCTGAGTCAGAAAAGAGCTTGGAGGAAAGCCAGGGGTGAGGGGCAGGTTGAGCGCAGAGAATGCAGGGGGCTTGGTGGAGATCTGGAGGTGGCAAGGATGGTCTAGGTGGGGTCTTGGAGGCCTGCAGGGGCGTTTGGTCTTTATTCTAAGAACATGGGGATCCAGAGGGCTTGGGCAAGGAGCACATGGGCCCAGTCATCTTCCCAAAAGACCCCCTCCACTGCCCTCTGCTAAGAGGGAGGGCTTCGCCCTGCCCCCACAGCTGTGCATCTGGCGGCACTGCCGTCACTGCCGTGGATAATTGCTAGGTGTGCCAGGCGAGCGCTTTCCCTTCTGCTGTGTCTGGGATGAGTGATAATCACAGCTTTCTCCATCCTCCCTCCACCTAGCCTCAGCCCCACCTCCTCTCATATCACGCATTCTGCAGAGCCCTGACGAGACTGCAAAAAGGCTCTGGGCCCAGGGACTGAGCATGTCCTCCGTGGTGACTAAAGAAGGGACAGGCGTCAGGCCAGTCCTTCCAATAATAACAGTGTTGCTGTTGTTGATAATAAAGAGCTTTTACCATGCTCAGGCACAATGACGTAAATTTCCTCACTCAGTATTGACTTCAACCTTATGAGAAGGAGACGACAGCTACCCCATTTTACAGAGCAGTAAATGAAGTCACAAAAAGGTGGGTGGTTTGCCCAGGGTCCCACTGCCTGGCAGCACGTGTGCTGTGGTGCTGTGTGTACATGGGCGCTGACCACCACCCACCCTCTCCCTGCATGAGGGGTCCTCAGTATTACTGGAGCCTGGTTGGGGGCGTGCCCGGATTATGTACGCCAGTGCCTAGCACCCACTGTCCCAGGAAGGCTGTGTCACCACACCCTCCCACAGCCCCAGCTGATGGGTCTGGGCAGACACGCCCCTGGAGGGCAGCCAATCCATGTGGCAGGGCGTGGTGTGCAAAAGTGAGTACGACCAATCAGGGCGAGGCAGAGAGGGGAAGGACTGTGCCCTCCAGACCCTTGCACAGAGACGGGGGAGGGGCCACCAGGTCCCAGAAAGCCCAAGGGACACAGCGGAAGCCAGACCCTCAGGGAGCAGGGAGGAGGGAAGAGGCTGGCCTATGCAGGTGGGGCCACCACTGCGGATCCAGAAGGACTCTCTCCTTGCTCCTTCCCTGGCTGGGCTGTCCAGTTTGTCTCTTCTTACTGAAGATGGGGCCAAGAAAATGTGAGAGGAAGTCCCAGGATAGCTTCTTAAAGGGACCCCTCCAGCTGGGAGGCACCAATTTGCCCTTCCTCCTTCTTCCTCCTCCTCCTCCTACTGGAATAAGGAGGTCACAGCTGCAGCCATCCTGGGAGCATAGGCCACCTCAGGGACAGATGTTTATGCCCGGACATCTAACAAGGGGCTGGAGCCCCCAGACATCCTGCTGCCCCCCAGCCCTGCCTCCCAGACTGCAGACTTCAGGCGATGCGAGAGACAACTGCACCTCCGTGTGACCCTTAACTCTGGACTCGTTAGTGGCCGCTGCACGCAGCTCCTAACTGAGTGCTGTGCCCGATGTCCTCATTATCCCCGCCCTGTATTCACAGCGACGACAGATTCTGCCCCATGCTCCAAACAGAAGTGCTCGGACCCTAGTGACGCGCCGTGAGGAAGGGATGATTGCCTCCATTTTCGGCCCTGCGTGTTTCATCCTCGGGTTGGAACGCGGTGAGGCCCGACAGAGGTGAGCGGGCTCCTGGCGCGGAGCAGGCGCGCTGGAGTGTTAACAACCAGTTCCCGAGACTCCGAATGCATCCGTGCGGGCCCGCGCACCTGCCGTGCCCATCCCTGCCTGACGCCTGCTGCTGGCAGCACCGCATCTAAGTGGCGGGGCACAGGTTTCTGTTTGGAGAATTCACGTATATTTTAAACTTTCGCCTTCACACTGGCCAAGAAAAATCAAATGAGGAAGGCTGGCATTCAGCCAACTGCGTAAATGATCACCTGCCTTCCAGAGCTGGCAAGGGCGGGCGGAGGGGATTGATTATCTGTTGCTGGGGGGTCCTTGGTGCTGCCGTGGTGCATCTATTGACACCGGGCTGACAGGAGCGCTGTGGGGCGGAGGCTGTGATGCCGCCCACCCATGGGGGGGAATGTTCGATTGCAGGTCCGGTTGTATTGCTTTTGGCCAAAGGCCTTCTCGAGAACACAGGAGCCCAGAGAACATCGGGAGGGCTGGAGTTCAGTGCAGTGAAGGTTTTCAGTCTTTCAGGGGTGATTTAATGAGAGGAAACTTGGTCAATGCATCTTGGGTTCGTTTAACCACGGAGCCAGCAAGGGGGACAGCCCAGACTAGCACGGGGGCTGTTGGGGGGACGGTGCCTGGCTCTCACGTACAGGAGCTGGAGGTGGTCCCTGCTTCCCCCAGGCCAGCTGAGCTGAGTCTGTGGTCCCCCTCCCCGATCCCCCACATTAGGCCTGAATGGACGAGACCAGGGGCCAGCTGCAGCTCACCCCACTCCGACCCTGAGGCTTTGTGGGTATATAAACTCCCAGGACAAGGCAGGTCTCCAACAGAAACTATTTTGAATTATAGAAAAATAAAGACACCTACTTGCATTTTCTTTCACACTGAGTTTGTGGGTGCCTTTTCTGCATCACCGTGGGGTGCCCTGGTGTGACACAGTGCCTCCTGACCCGTGGCCCTCTCTTCCCCCGAGCCTTCCCTGGTGCTCCCCTGCCGGCCCCACGCTGCTGTCTCTAAGCTCCTGGATGTTTGGTGCCTGCGTTTCTGGTTCGGCCTCCCCCACCAGACTGTGAGCCCCCGCCTGAGTCAGCTCTGCTTCCGCACAAACCTGCTGAAGCGGCCAAACGCAACCACCCTCGGCTCCCGGCAAAGCCCCTAGTCCAGCTCCGCACCTGTGCTCCTGCTGTGCCTCCACCTGGGGGGCCTCCCCGAATCCAACCCATTTTCCAGACCCACATAGACCACCTCCTCCTTTTGGCTGACTTCCTTCCAGTGGGCGGGGACGGCTCCAGCCGTGTGGCGACCGGTATGGCGACCCGTATGTCTGCACATAGAGCACACACGCAAGGTTTAAACACACTTGGTCCCAGCCTTGGCAGAGCCCCTAGAAGCCCGCAGACCCGGAGACCACAGGGGCTGTGAAGAGCTGCTCGAAGGCCAGTTCCCACTGTCCTCTGTCCTCAGGCTGCCTGGCGGGAGCCCGTGTCTCCTCCCTCCCAGGCTCTCATGCAGTACGGGGCCTCTTGCCTCTCCCGCCCGGGGCGCAGCTGCAGGCTACAAAACTGCTTTGCCACCGCAGGAACGGGCTCCCTCAGCAGCTGTGGTCCCGCCATCCTGCTGCAGTCAGCCACCTGCCTCTTGTTTTGGTGTTGCCCTGCGTAAAGGATATGCGACACCGCTGGCTACTCTTGCTTTTGCTAAGTAATTAATTGTCCGAATCTAAGAAAGGGCTCCTTGGTTCTTTGCTGGCTGAGTCTTAGCTTTGCCTTTTGACACGTCCTGCCCACTCTCCTGGGATCCCAGAACCCAGTGCTTGTGACTGCCCCTAAGTTTGTGACGCTCCACATCCAGAGACCCCAATGACGCAGTCATGGCAAACCACAGAAACGCCAAGCTGAGATGGCAGTGGTGGCGACAATCACATTGACGGTCATTTCCGAGAGCAGCTGATGTGCCAGGTGCCTGTTGAGCCCCGACGTGCAGCCCTGGGCTGAGCAGCCCAGTGATTTCGCTTCCCTGGAGTGGTAAGTGTGGTACGGAGGGCCCAGGGCCACACAGCAGGGAGGGAGGGAGGGAGGGAGTGATGGACGGAGAAGGGATTCAGGCCCAGGGGTCCGGCTTTCAAATCCACACTGTTGGGGGGCGGACGTGGTCATCATATGCACTCCCCTTGGCTGATTCTCAAGCCCTGAGTGCGTGGGCCTCTCTATGTCTGCTTGGGCTGCTCTAGCCATGAGCTGGGCGGCTTGCACCGCAGACATTTGCTTCTCACAGCTTTGGAGGATGGAAGTCCAAGATCAAGTTGCCAGCCAATTTGGGTCTTGGTGAAGTCTCCCTTGCAGCTGGCAGCTGCCTTCTGGTGTGTCCTCACGTGGCCGAGAAAGAGAGAGAGAGAGAGAGAGAGAGAGAGAGAGAGAGTAGTTCGGGCTGCTATAGCAGCCATCTTCTCCTTTTACTCTCACATAGCTGAGGGAATAATCATCTCTTTCCCAGTTCTTCTTATAAGGGCGCTAATAGGATTCATGAAGGTTCCACCTTTGTGACCTAATTACCTCCCAAAGGCCCTGCTGTGGTTGGAATGATGGTGTCCCTCCAAAATTCATGTCGGAATTTAATCCCCAATGCAACAGTACGAAGAGGTGTGGCCTTTGGGAAGTGATTAAGTCATGAGGGCTGTGCCCTCATGAATGGGACTGGCACCCTTACAGACGGGCTCAAGGCTGAAAGAAGCACCCTCTTGCCCTCGGCCACGTGAAGACACAGCCTTCCTCCCCTGCAGAGCACACAGCCACCAGGCGCCGTCCTGGAAGCAAAGCCACCCTCACCAGATATCAACCCTGCTGGCACCTTGATCTTGGACTTTCCAGCCTCTAGAACCACGAGAAAATAAATTTCTCTTCTTTATAAATTACCTGGTCTCAGGTATTTTGTTATAGCAGCACAAACAGACTAAGACGTGCCCCATCTCCTGATGCTATCACATTGGGTCTTTAACATATCGATTGGGGGGCACACAAACATTCAGCCCATAGCGTTCCACACCTGCTCCCCCAGTTCATGCCCTTCTCCCAGGCAAAATACACTCATTCCCTCCCAACAGCCCCCAAAGTCTTAGCTGGTTCCAGCATCAACTGTAAAGTCTAACGTTCAAAGCCTTGTCTCAATGCCGTCTGAATCAGACACGGGTGAGACTCGAGGTGCCCTCTGTCCTGAGGCAAAATTCCTTTCCTGCTGTGACCCTGCGAGACTAGACAAGTTACCTGATTCCAGAACACAGTGATGGGCGGGCGCAGGGCAGACACCGCGGTGATATAACCAAAGGGGGAAATGGGGACGAGTGGTGGGTCCCCCGTAAGCACGAAACCTGTCTCAGCAAATTCCCTCAGACCTCAAGCCTCGAGAATGATCCTCTCGAGGTTTGACGGTCTGCCCTCCTGGCCTACGGGGTGGCAATGTCACACCCACGGCTCAGCAAGGTGACACCCACGGCTTTGGCTGGAGGCCGCGTGGCCTGTTGAAGCGGGGCATTGGCTCTGACGAGCTCTGCACTGTCTACAGGGCCATTCTTCCCCCTTCTTGAAGACCAGTGCAAGCTTTTAGCCAAATCGCTCTATCATCCTGTCCTATGAGATCCAAGAAGTCCGACTGCCTTTCTTCATTCTGTCCAGACTCTGTCCCCTCCAGTCCAAACTGGCAGGCTTCTGCAGGATGGCTGAGGTCTGTGGGTCACACCCACTCTCATCTCCCTATCGAGTGGCCAGGGAGCCACACCCTGGCACGCTCAGTCCTCCCTCCAAACATGCTTTCTCGGTTTTGTGCAATAGGGATATGCTGAGAATTTTCCAAATATTTAAGTTCTGCTTCCTTTCTCCTTAACACCTCCCTCTTCAATTCGTTTTTCTCTCCTGGCATATTACTACGAGCAGGAGGAAGCGAGCTGCTCCTTCAAACCTTGCTTGGAGATCTGCTCGGCTAAATGTGCAGCTCCCAGCACGGTAACGGCGTCACTCGCGGCTCTGCTTTCCGCCACACAGCAGCGCGCAGATGCAGGGCAGCCAAGTGCTCTCCCACTTTGTAACGAGGATTCTTTTCTCCATTGTCCAGCAATTTCTTCCTCATTTCTGGCTGAGAGCTCATCAGAATCTCCTTTAAAATGTATATTTCCACCGCGTTCCGCACACGAGCACTTAGGTATTCTCTGAGAAGACGGCCGTTTCTCCGCAGCTCTCCTCGTCGCTTTCTCGAGCCCTCATGGAAGTCGCCTTTGACAGTACTTTTATGGCAAGATCGGCTGCTTCCAACAAGCACCTCAGATCCCGTCCCGTCTCTGCCCACCGTCCAGCTCCAAAGTTGCTCCCCCATTTAGATACTTGTCGCAACAGCATCCCACTTCTTGGTGGCAGTTTCCGCCGTAGTCAGCTGATATAACAAAATTCTGTAGACTGGGAGGCTTAAATACCAACATTTATTTCTCACAGTTTTGGAGGCTGAGAAGCCCAAGACCAAAGTGCTGGCTGATTGGTTCCTGGCGAGGCCTGTCTTGCGGATGTCTTGGATGTCTGCTTCTCGCCATATTCTCACATGATGCGGAGGGACACGGAGAGAAAGTCACCCCCCCACACACACTGACACACACACCTCTCTGATGTCTTCCTGCAAGGGCACTAATCCCATCATGCAGGCCCCACCCTCATGACTTCATCTAAACCTAATTACTGCCCCCAAACCCCTCCTCCAAACACCATCACACCAAGGATTAGGGCTCCAACGTATACATTTAGTGTGGGAGGTACGAGCACTCAGGCTGCAGCAGCTCCATAGCCAATGCTCCACCTCGTCTGACTTCGAATTTTGGCTGTGATTGGCCTCCAGATCTTCCCCAAGAAGGACACAAAGGGTAAGAGTGAAAATATCTATGTAATAAGCATTGTCGCTGCATTGCACGAATGAGGAGCTGAGGCTCAGAGAGGCTGGGTGACTTGCTCAGAGTCACACAGCAGGTGTACAGAGAGACAAGATGCAAAGTCCAAGGTCTGCTGCCTCTTATATACTGGGATGCAACTGGAGTTCTCCACTGTGGCCTGCTCACTGTGCTCTTGATTTGGGAAGGAGTCACAGAGAAGGGGTGTCTTGGCTGACTGTCAGCATCTGCTGGCCTCCAAAGATGTGCTTGAAATCTCCCAAGATCCTTCAGGACTGAGGCTCTGCCACGACATGGAGGGAATCTCACACCCTCCTTCCTGGGAGGAGAAGGGCAGACATTATCACCAAGCAGGTAATCTAATGAGTCAGCCAGGAGAGGCCGTGGCCCCTGGACTCCGGACCACATAACCAAGAAGTCCCTGGCCTCTCCCCCTGCTCTGTCCCCTGCCCATCATCCCCACGGACCTGAAGGGCCACCTCAAGTTTGAGTCCTCAGAGGCTCAAGTCCCTGTGCCCGCCATCCTCTGGCCCCTCTACTCCATTCTGGGTCCCTCCAAGGGTCTCCTCTCCACAGTGGTTAGAGTCATCTATCAATAAAATGACTCAGAAACCGACTGATAGCAGAGGCCCCTCGGGTCTCTGTCTGGAAGGCTGTGCAGGTGTGTCTGTATTAGGGCAGGTCCTCCAGAATCGAGGACTCCCAGGCGAGTGCTCTATTAAGGATGTGCTCTGTGGAGAAACTGGCCAGGGAGCAGGAAGCAAGACGGGGAAGGGGGGAGGCCAAGCAAGGGGCAATATCATGGCGTCCCATGAGGAAACCGAAACTACAGGGGAGCCCAGAGCCCAGGCACACCTCAGCGTCTGCCCTGACCTGGGCCAGGGGCTCTCATGTTCCTGCACCTGCCAGTTCTTGTGCATTCCCTGGCCCTTCCAGCTCTGTGACCGTGGCCACACTGCTCTGGAGGCCTGAGGAGAGTGCTGGAAGAAGAGTCCCTGTGGTGGACATTGAGGGCTCACCGGGCGGGGGAGGGTGCGGAAGGGATGGGGGAATTGCAGGGACACCAACAGGCAGAGTCTGCAAAAAAGACCATTAACCCTCCCACTGGTGGGATCCCAGGGCCTGCGCTGCTGCCGTCTGCTGCCAGCGGTGCAGGGAAAGGCAGTTTCCTGCACGCGGTCTGTCCACCCCTCTTGGTGGCATAAGAATGGACCTCAGGCCTGGACTGCTTCCTTCCCATGAGATAAAGGGTCCCTCAGCGTGTGTGGGAAGGCCGTTCCTGGTTTCAGACTCAGCGTGTCCTTTGTCCTGCGCAAGTGCATGCATCCCAGGGCCCCGGCCAACCCCCTGACTGCAGGGAGGGGACGGAGTCCTCCTGCTGCCACGCAAGAGGGCAGGAGGTGCCTGCAGGCCAGTGGCCCTGCCTCGGCTGGGGAGGGACCCGCTGGCCACGGGGACCAACGCTCACCACTGACGCTGGTCTCATCCTGACCCTTCTCTATATGAGCAAAGCCGCGCTCCAGCCAGCGCTCGACTGCACGTGTTTTCCTTGGCAACTCCGATGCCAGGATGCAGGGGGCAGGGGCGCTTGCACTTCTACTCCTGATAACAGTCAGCAGACGCCGCTTGCTCGACAAAAGGGTCATACTAGAGACCCAGGCTTGTACAGGCTACTAGGAAACTCCGTCTCCAGCACAGCACTGGACATTTTCCCCCCAGGGGCAGCTTCTCCCAGTACAATGTGTGATAACCCCTCTCTCCCCAGACGTCACCAGGGGTGTGGGGAACATGATCAGGACAGGCAGCATTGACAGCTCTCCCAAGACTTTGGCCACATCCTGGAAGCTCCTGGATGTTCTGACCTTTGTCCCTGAACTCTAAAAGAGCCTTGCCTTGGTGCTTTTGACTGCACCTGGTGGACCCCCATTGCATCAAACATTGGGGTTACCCAGGGCCTTTGTGAGCCTATTGGCCATATATGAGGCCACAGAGTAGACCACAATAAATATCAATATGCAGATTTATGGCCTCATTCCCCTCCCACAATGTGACAACATAGAAATAACAAAATCAAAGGCAAAGGAAAAAGCTCTAATACTCCACTAAATACATCTTGAGTCAAAAAAGACATGAGCATTTTGACGGCAGAATATTTTAAAAATAATTACCTTGAGAACACTAACTTTAGGGTATAGACAAAGCAGAAATCACTGGCAAATTCATAGTACCAAATATTTTTATTATAAGAAGACATAAAGGAAGTAAATGAACTATGTACAAAAGCCAAAAGATAGAAAAAAGAGACACAAAACAAATGCAAGGAAAGCCAGAGAAAGAGGATGACAAAAATAGAAATTAAGTTGGAGAACGGGGGGGAAAAAGGTAGAATTGATAAATGCATTTGAGAGTTGACTCTTCCAAAAACCAAATACTCATTCCTTATCTATTTGGGTCCTGTCAACATGCCTGTTTCACAGATGAGTCAAGAGGGTCACAGAAGGAAACCTGATGTTTCTGAGTGAGGCCTTGGGGAGCCCCAAGGGAGCTCAGGACCACAACTCTCAACCTGGTGTTCTTCTACACAGCTCAACACGTCCCTCCAAAGGCATTTCAGTTTCCTGGGGCTACAGTAAAAAGCTACCGGAAGCTGGGAAGCTTAAAGCAACACAAATCTGTCTCTCGCTGTTCTGGAAGCTGCAAGTCCAAAATCGAGGTGCTGGCAGGGGACCTCTTTTCAGCTTCTGTCAGCTCCTGGTCTTCCTTGGCATTGCTTGGCTTGAGGACGCATCACTCCAATCTTTTTCTCTGTTGTCATGTGGCGCTTATCCTAGAGTGTGTCTCTCTTTGTCCTCTCCTCTTCTTATATGGACACAAGACACTGGATTTAAGGCCCCCCCAATCCAGTATGACCCCACCTAAAAACGTCTGAAAAGACCCTATTTCCAAATGAGGGCACAATCTCAGGCTCCAAGAGGACGCGAGTTTCAGGAGGGGGCGCCACTCAACCCAATGCACAACCCAGTCTGCATTTGGGACCAAAAAACACCTCTGCCTTTCACAACCCAAGCTCACTCCCAGGCAGAACAAGTGCGTGGATGTCCACACGCCTCCCAAGTTGCTTATCTCCTCAGGGACAGAAAATGCGACACTGGCCCCAAAGTGGGGGGCCACTCGGGGCAGGCACCAGCCTGACGTGTCTGCGTGCCTGCTCCCTGGAGGAGGCAGCCCCCCACTCCGCGCAAGCCGTGCAGATGCAACTGCGTGCTCACCCCGGGACTGAGGCTCCACCGTGCCAGCATGAACGCAGCAAGGGGAATTTTTAAACTACATTGGCCAAAAATTTCAATGACCTGAAGACAAACCCTAACTGTAAGCCCAGAATCCAGTGATGAGACATGGGTCTGTTTCACTTTTAGTAATGCAATGCATGGAACAAATGATTTTTTGGGTGTTTTCTGTGTGTGTATTTGGTGCTCGGGTCTTTTCTAGCCTTGGGTAACTGAACCCTCCAATAATCCTGTAATGTGGACATCACACTCCTCGTGTCGTAGCTGAGGCAGCGGGGCTCACGGAGGGTAACTGGCTTACCTGGGCTTCGCGGCTGTGAAGCAGCAGAGCTTAGATTCGAGCCCCGGACTTGCTGGCTCCGGGCCTGCGTGCTCGCCGGCAGGGCAGGCGCAGGGTTTATTTTTCAGACAGTGAGAACATAAGATGCTCGGAGTTTAGACAAGAAAGCTAAGTGGGGCGAGCAGTATTCTTGACGAGACTCGGGCTGGTTTTACCCAGGGACAGCTCTCTGATCCGGGCCCTGCCAACGGCTGCTTCTCATTAGTGCTTCCCACAGCGGGACTCAGCCCAGTCAAAGGGTTTTCGGAGCAGCCCACCCGGGCAGGCCAGCTTGCCCAGGGCTGGTGTCTCAGCAGTGGGCGGCTGCTCTGAACCCGGCAAAGGCTTTCTGGAAGTCAGTACTGGGAGGTGCAAATCACAGGGCCAGAGCCGGACAGGTGAGCTGGCCGTGGGCTGCAAACACGCCAGGAGCCTGCCAGGAACTACTGATATGCTTCATTCCCCACTGCCGCCGCCGTGGACGCTCCAGCCTGCGGAGAGGATGCTCCGGTCTCCATCTGCAGAGCACAGGGCAGCCAGGAGCAAGGCGACCATCCCCTTTGAGGGCTGCTTGGGGACAAACATCCCTCACAGTGGAGCCCAGGCCTCCGGGATGAGGCCAGCCTTTGCTTCCCTGTGACGTTCTGAAGTCCACCTGTAGCTGCAGGTGTCGAAGCCAAAGAACAATCCTTGGGGGTGGAGGGATTTCTGTTGAGAAAACTCTCACTTGCTCTTTCCCTGCGACTCAGGAAATGAACCGCCCTTCTTCCCTGTTCTCAGTCAAGTGCTCGGGTCTGGCAGACTGAGCCCCAGCGTTTGGTGGGAATGTGGTTTGTGAACGTGGTGCATCCTCTCCCGGATGACTGAGGGTCACCTGGTCTCCACCCGTGCTCCCTCTCGACTCCTGTTTTGGATTTTTGGTGTAAATCCTGTACTGAGGGCAGACCTGGGTCAGCAGACGGCCCTGCGAAGAAGTAGGCAAGGGCTGGGCAAAGCTGGTGGCCCCGGCCGTTTGATACCTGCCGTCAGGTGCACAGAGACGCCCCTCCAGGTCGCTGCAGGGGCTGGAGGGCAAGTGGGACTGCCCACTGCCTAGGGCTGTCTGTTCCCTGGTCCCAGACAAGGCCAGCGGATCTGTCTAGGGTCACCGGGGAAAGGAGCCAGCTCCTCCCGAAGCCTGGGCAGTTATGCCAACGTGACACCCTCCGCCCTCCATGCGGTTCTGGAAATTCGTGCTGCAATTTGTGGCCCTTCCGTGGAGCAGCAGGCTCCTGCCCCGATCACCCGAACACCTCGCCCTCTGCCGGGGTGTGTCTGCAGTGAGCCTGCCACAAACTGCCCTCGCTGTGTCCTTCTATCGGGTGCTTGCCGGGAGCCCGGGTGGGTGACTGGGGCGGGAGCCAGGAGGCCCAGGAGAGTCGTTCGTCTCGAAGAGGGGCTCTGCCGCTCCGCGGGCGCCTGAGTGACGGAGGCTGTGCTTTGCAGATCACGACGCTGAGGGGCCGCGATTGGCCTCTCGGGTTCTGAAGGTGCAGATGACTCAGCCGGAGCTGGGTGGCGCTCTCCAGTTAGATGGGCTCCTTGTCATCCCTGCCCCCACCTCCACGTGCCCAGGACACCCACCCTCCCACCACATCCCGGGCCTGGGCTTTGTCTTCCCCACGAGCCCTGGAGACTAGCCCATCATTCCACAGTGGGGAAACTGAGGCCCAAAGAGGGGAGGTACCTCTCCCAAGGCTGGGCCGCAAGGGTGCCCGGCGCCAGCCCCAGTCCAGTGTCCCCAGCTCCCCCTGAGGATGAAAATAGCATTAAGGACAACCCAGGTCCTCGAGCTTCTGCCGTGTGCCGGGCGCTGCAGACCCAGGGAGGGTCCTCAATTCCCCTCGTCCCCACCCACGTCTGGATGAGAAATGGCGCCGTGCGGTAGAACGCTCTGTGAGGATGGCGGCTCTCTCTGTCTGTGCCTCCGACTGGACCGTTGGACACTTGGAATGTGGCGGGTGTGACAAAGGAACTGGCTGTCCGTTTCCATTTAGCTTTAATTAATTAAGTTTAAATAGCCACCTGGGGCTAGGCGCTCGGGATGGGACAGCACAGTTCTAGGCCATCTAGAAGCCAGCTGCCTGGCCCAGCCTCCACGGTGCCCGCCCTGTCCCAGACATGGTCCGTGGCCCCTATGGCCTGTGGGCCCTGTTGCTCCTCCAAGCTGTGCTCTCTGCTCCTGCCCGTTCCGCCCGCTGCCCTCTGCCCTGGCCTCCTGGCTCTTCCTGCGCATGCTCGTTCCCCAGCCTCAGGACATTTGCACGGCGTCCCCTCTGCTGAATGCTCCTTCCCGAGGCAGCCCGTGGCTTGAGGTCTCTCTGCCTTCAGGCTCCACCATGAGGGTCACACATCAGCGATGCAACCCCCTCCTCATTCCCCTATTAGCAGATGTATTTTTCCTCAAAGCATTTTCTGCCGCCTGGCATCAGGTTACTTTTTAATTTGTTGTTCATTTCCTGGCTCCCCTGCCGGGAATGTGAATTCCATGAGGACAGGGCACTTTTTTCTTTGTTTTTTTTTTTCCTTCACAGAAACATCCCAAGCTCCTGGGACAGCTCCTGACATACAATAGGTGCTCAATAAATGCTGATGGCTTGGAGGAAAGATGCTCTCAGCCAATCCTCACTGTCCTCCAGGAGGAAGATATCCTTACCCCCAGGTGACAGGTAAGAAAACTGAGGCTGGGTGTGAGCTTTGCACATCCACCTTGGAAACCCTGGGCTTAAGCACCACCATGCCCCAGCCATGAGACCACCTTAAAGCCTCAGTTTCCTCATCTATGAAATGGGGATAAGTAAGCACCTACCTCTTGGTGTTGTTCTGACACTCTGAGCCAGGTGCTGGGCAGTCAGTGAACTTGACCTTCCTCCTACTTCCTCCCCTTTGGAGAGAGATGACCTCTGGGTGTCTGTCTGTGTGTAATGTGGCAGGGTCCCCAGGGGCTCTGGGCCCAAAGGGACTGACCACAGCCCTGGGTTGGGGAAAGGTTTGCCAGACGGTGCTGGAGAGGGACATCCTCTGCTTGGCAAACTCCTCTCTGGGCAGATGAGAGGAGGGGGTGTGGGGTGTAGCCAGCAGCAGGGACCAGGGTCTGGTCCAAGGAGCTGGGAGGCTTCCTGGGGTTCTTACAAAGCACGGCTTCCCTGTCCCCAAATTCCAAGCCCGGGCAGTCTGCATTGTCTCCCGCTGCCGTGGGGTGTGGGGGCGACACTGGTGAACCTGAGGCCCAGGGCAGCGTTCCTGGCAGTGTTGCCTGGCATGTGTTTGGGAGCTGGACCCTTGGCGGTGGCTGGGCAAGGGGTGGCAGGGAGGAGTGGCACCATGCATATGTCCCAGAACCCTGGGCTTGGCGTTCGAGGCCTGCTCCCAGGCCTGGCCCACAGAAATATGCTAAGCGTGGACGAACAGATGGGAGATCACCAGGAGGGGTGGAGGCAGGGACGGCCCCTGCCCGCAGGAAGCTGAAAGTCCAAGGGGAGGTGACGTGAAACCAAACAAGCCCCATTCCCTGAGCTCTGGGCTGGAGCGGAGGTGAGCACAGGAGCTGGGCTGTGCCAGGAGAGCAGTCAGGAGGGGCTTCCCAGAGGAGGGCACACTGAGCGGCCTTGAAGGATGCACAGGAGTCTGAGCCAGACGAGGTGGAAAGGAGCCTCCCAGGCGGTGTGAAACACGTGAGGTTGGGACAGGAGAAAGGCCCGGGAGTTTGGGGAGCTAACCTCTTTCCCAGGGGCTGTGGGATCCGTGAAGGCTTTGAAGCAGGGAGATGGCAGAGTGGGACTTGGTTTCTTACAGCTCACCCAGCTGCAGGGTGCAGGACGGACTGACCAGGGTCGGGGGAGAGCGGCAGGGGCTGTTCCTGGGTTTGGGTTGGAGCAAACGCAGGGGTGCACCTGAGACACTCCCCTCTTCTGTCTGTAGCCAGCTGAGGGGCTCCATGGGGACCCCCCAGGGCTCTGGCCAAATTTCCAGAACTCTCTGGGGGTTTCAGACACCCTCACTTCCCCCTCCAGCCTCCTCTTCTGGTGGGGTGGAAATTTCCCTGGGTCGGAGGCTCCGTCTCCCAGCCCAGCAACACCGCTGTTTCTCAGTGGCCTCTGCCCCTCCCCAAGCAAGCCCTTTGGAGGCTCAGCCACAGACAGAAGGACGCAGTGAGAAAGGAAGTCAGAGTGTCTGACTTCTCGTTGCAGGGTCAGGCCCCTGTAGGCAGGGCTTGGGTTTTACCGGCACGTCCCCGAGCCCGGGGCAGAGCCTGACACAGAGCGGCCCCTTGGTGAGCGAGCGGCGTGAGACTGTGCACAGCCACGGGACTCTGTCAGGAGGTGGCTGACAGCCAGACAGGACAGAACTTCAGTGCCGCCCTCTCTGCCTGGCACAGCAGCCCCTCACCCTACCTGCCACCTCCTCCTCTCCTTGGTCACCCCCCTTCTAGGCGCTTCTGCCTCTGGGAGCTTTCTGGGGCCCTCCCTGCACCCGCGCCTCCTCCCCAGCCCCCACCCTGTGCTATTAATTAACGAACGGGGTGATGGTTTGCTTCTGTCGCGCCCACCAGACCTGGGTTTCTTTTGTCTGCTTCTGAACACCCAGTGTTTGGGGGGTGCCCGTCCCGCGCAGGCACCGCACGAACTCCTGCCGAATGAAGGAAAGAGTGCTGAACAGCCAGGTGCCGGTCAGCGCCGCTGGGTGTGGGGTCCGCGGCTTCTGCAGCCGCTCTTGGCCACCAGGCCAGAGCTCTGGAGTTAAGCGGATCCAGATCCGGGTCTGCAGGGGGCAGGCGCGGCTTTTCACACCCTGTCACTCATCACTCAATCCAGAGCGGGCAGCAGCCTCCACGGCCTCCCTGCTGCCTGCTCTCGGGGTCCCTGGGGAAGTGGGAACAACGCAAACCCTCACGCATGTTCCGTCAGTCCCCGCCTGTCCCGATAGATGCCCTCCTCCAGCGTGGGCCTCGGAGAACGTGCCGTGCCCGCAATATGGTGTCTTCAGAACATGAGTCACAACTCAAAGAAAACAATGGGTGTGGTGGCGCGTGCCTGTAGTCCCAGCTACTGGTGAGGCTGAGGCAGGAGGATGGCTTGAGCTGAGGGGTTCGGGGCCAGCCTGGGCAACATACTGATACCCCATCTCAAAAATAAAAAAAAAACACCCAGAAAAAAGAAAACAAGCCACGGATCCTGCGGAAACCTCTGGCATCAGGATACGGTGGAAGACCTGGGCAGGCCTGGTGCTCAGAGCTCGCACTCTGCAGTCGGAGGACTTGGGTTGAAGTGTTGGCCCTGCCACTGCCTCGTGGGCAGTCTGGGCTACTGTGGGCATCTGCTTCTAGTCTGTTCCATGGGGCCTGGAAACCTCGCCCTGCTGAGGGTGCAGCCCGTGCCTGGCACATGGGAAAGATTCATCAAGCCTCGTGCCTCGGGGCAATTCACTTCCCTCTGCGGTCAGTCTCCTCATCTGTAAACGGGGAATGGAGGTCACTCTCACAGGAGGCTGGGCGGACGCGATAAGGTAATTGGTGGTGGGAGAAACAGTAATCGAAGCTGGTAACACTTGCTGAGGACTTAACAAGTGACAGGTACCATTCAAACTGCTTTGTTATCCCCGTTTTACAGATGAGAAAACTGAGGCAGAAGGCATCAGGTGATCTGTCCGGGGTCCCATGGCTTTGAACCTCACTTCCGGCCAGTTTGGCTCTGAGGCTGAGCCCCTGGGGTCACTTCCCCATGGGGGGAGAACAGTGGCAGCACCGCACCCAGGAGCCTCTGCAGGTGGACAGAGAGCCTGCTGCCCCTCGGTCCCCATGGCTGCGGGGGTGCAGCTCTGCTCCCCTCCAGGTCACACGTGCCTCCCCCACCTCAGGTCCCTTCCTGCACCTCAGCTGCCTGACAGCACTGCCACCTGCCTGGACTACCTCCCTCTGTGCCCCTCGGTGGGGCAGACACACCTGATCATCGACAGTGGTTCTGTCTCCAGCCATCGCTCCCGGACACTCCCCGTGCCTGGCTGCGTCCAGCCCTCCCACTGAGGCTCATGTGTCACCTCCCCGGGGACACCTTCTCTGACTGCCCATGGGATGCTCCTGCGGCATCTTGGTTCCCGCGGCCCTGGCCTGGAAGCCCGATGCTGTGCTGTCTCGGTACAGATCAGCCGTTCCCACTGGCCTCTAGGCAGCTCCAGCCTCATCCCTGTGTGCTGGGCCCCGGGTTGCCCGCCCCAGCAGGCTCTGGGGAGGAGGCAGGGTGTGGGCGGGGCTATTACTTAGAAGCCGGGGAGCCTCGAGGCAGAAGCAGGCCATGTGCCTGGGCTCAGGACGAGAGGGAGGCCCAGAGCGAGCGGACTGAGGGCAGACGGGCCATCTGGGCGGGGTGGGGGGACCTGAGGACAGCGGGGCTGGGCAAGGGCTGGGGGCTGACACTGCTCCTGGCAACAGCTCGCACCGCTGGGGCCCACTGTGCCGGGCCCTGGGCTGGGACTGCCAGGATGGAAGGCGGGGTCCCCTCCCCATGGAGCTACCCCTGAGGGACAGGCAAGAGGCAGGTGGTCCAGAGGACTGGGGACAGTCGGGGGGCAAGGCCTGGGGGGCCTCATCCCAGGATGAGGGGCTGGGGGACCCCTCTGTCCCCAGAGAGCTGCAGAAACAGCAGGAGAGGTGTGGCTGTGAGGGGCAGGGAGGAGAGCCCGTAGAGACTGGTGCACCTGAACACCAGGAACCAGCTGGGATGTGGTCATCTCCGCCGGCACCAGTGTGGCTAGAATAGTGCCCCCAAATTCATGCCACCAGAACCTCAGAGTGCGCCCTCCTTTGCAAATAAGGTCTTTGCAGCTGTAATCATGTTAGATGGGGTCGTGGTGGAACAGGGTGGGCTTGATCCAACGCCTGATGTCTTTGTGAGAAGAGAGGACACAGAAAGACACTCGCTGGGAACAAGGCCGCGTGAAGATGAGCGGAAGTTGGAATGACGTGTCTAACAAGCCGCCACTAGAAGCGGGAGAGACAAGGAAGGACCATCCCCTAGCGCCTCCAGAGGGCAGGACCCTGCCAACACTTTGATCCCAGACTTCGGCCTCTGGAACTGTGGGAACACGTTTCTGCTGTTTAAGCCCCCAGCCTGCGGTGACTTGCTATGGCGGCCACGGGAAACTAGTACGGAC
>CAUYSK010052510.1:0-11159 GCA_963575035.1 Avahi laniger
ATATAAGAATTACATCTATTAGATATTGGGCAGGGGGGAGGGGGGAGGAGGGAGGAGGGGACGGGTATATGCATACACAAAGAGTGCAATGTGCACCACGCAATGGGATGGACATATTTGAAACCTGGACTGAGGGGGGGAAGGGGGGCAAGGGCAACACACGTAACCTAAACATCTGTACCCTCATATTATGCTGAAATAAAAAAAAAAAAGGAACATAACATATAATAGTTATTATATATAATACTAATATAACATATATTCATATGTAACTAATTAACATGTATTGAGCACTGAGTATATGCCAGGCATCGGACTAGACGTGTTATATATTTTCACTTAATACTCCTAACAACTGTTTTTTAAACACGAGGCAGTTGGAGCCTAGGACCTAGAATACTTGTCCAGGATCATATAGCTAATAACTGGCAAATTTGAGCCACAAGCTGTCTGCTTTGGAATTTTCCATTCCATAAGTCATATGATCTCAAGATTTTTTTTCTACTGCTTCAATTTTCTTTCTTGTAAAACTTCAGTTCAAGCTCTGCTTTGCTCACCAAGCCAGCACCCACGTACTTCAGATAATGGGAGCTTCCCTGAAGAGGACCTTCATCGGCCACACTGCAGTTCTCAGCATGTATCTGGTGATTAATAGTCAATTGGTTTTTAACTACAAGGCAGAACTGAAAAAGGGCCTACAAGTGAGCCCACAGAACTGCATCCCAGGACCCCAACAAAGTTAGGTATGCAGGAAATGCATTAGAAGACACACCCCAGTAACACTGCAAAACATATCCCTAGAAAGACTCAATGGAAGCAAGACCTCCGTATCTCGGGAGCCTGTGGTCTCTGCTCCTTAATGCACACCTCTGCCCCTTCTCCTCAGCTCACTCACCTGCTCCCACGTGCACCAGAAGTGGCTCCCCTAGCCCCCAAAGCTATAGGACCCTCCACCCAGCCGAAGAGCCCACCACCAATGGGTTCGGTCTCTTTAGTGCCCTAGGAATGAATTCCGGTTGATCCAGCTCATCTTTCTTGAGGACAACAAAAGTCCAAGGTCCTCAGGCCAACCAGGAAATCAAATGCCCTTGAGTCAAGTATCCATCTCAATTCCACTTAAATGTATCAGGGAGGTACTGGGAATGGATCGGAGTCATGTACATAGTTCTGTGGCTTTGGGTACCATCTCCCAAAAAGGACTTAGTTCAGGACTGAAAGAGCCCCTGTGCACATGACATGCTGGGAAAGTGATAATTTTTTAGACAGTTTTTCTTTTTAACAATGATTATCATGATTATGCAATATGTTTCAAATTTTGTATGTATCCACATAATGTTCATCTACACCTCCAATATCTCTAGGCTTAAGAGAAAAAATGCCTGCTTTATATAAAGGGGAAGAAGCAAATACAAAATGCATGACAAGTCAAAAGAAATGACCTATGAAGGGAACTGGAAACAACTTTGGGTAACTTTGGAATTGTTCTTTCACATCCCTCTCGAGGTCAGGAAGAGGGTTTATTTCTAAATGGAACTAATTAATGTTTCCTTCCTCTCAGCCTGGCTTATATGCTGCCCCACCCCAGTAAACTATAAGTTTATTGATGACAAAGATTACATGTGATTCATCTTTGAATAATAATAATAGCAGCAATTAACATTGTGCACTGATAACATACCACACACTGTGCTAATCACTTTATATCTGTTATCTCATCTAATCCTTATAACAACCCTATAAAATAGGCACTGTTATTACTACCACTTAAAGACTGAGATACAAGGCTCAGAAGTTAAATAATGACTCCAAATTCTATAGTTAGTTACAGCACCTACATTCAAACCTGATAGGTCTACTACAGAGCCCACCTTCCTGAACTCAATGCTACGTCCAAAGCTATGTCATTTAGAAACGTTAGATTCAGGAGATGGATGGATGAATGGATGAATCTTTCAGGAAAACAAGAAGTGATCCACAAAAGAAGTACTTTGGTAGCCAGTAAGCTTTGCACATTAAGGCATGTTCCTGAGTAAGGTCAAGGGCATGGATTTGCTATATTCCTGATCTAGCTAAAACTTGGACCCCCCCCAATAAAAAATCCCCACCAGTGGTCCTAAAAGTATAAGGACAATATGAGAGGGAGAGGAAGAGGAAGGGATGAAAGACAACAACAGACACATGGTGAGTACCGATTCGGTTTCAGATTTCAGAAATCTGAAATTGTCTGGATCAGCACCAACCTACCTTCAGAAACTGTGGTGGGTGAGAAACGTCATCTTCATGTGAAAAAGACATCTCATTATGTCCTAGAGCCCACAGAAGCCAGAAAGGTTTTAGCACCTTCATCCACCTCTAAATACTTGCCCTTCACAACAACTTTAAAAGCAAAAGACTTTCAAAGAATGAAAGCCCGTTTGAAAAAAGACTTCGCACTTGCCTCTAATTCTCTCCTTGTGTCAGTCAGGTCCAGAACAGGGAGGAGAGACTCCGGGAGCTCACAGAATAGGCTTTCCCAGAAACCATACATAGTTGTGGGGGAGCTGGGGTCAGGGGCAGTGAAGGTCTGGAAAGGGTGCTGGAGGATCGGTGAACGCCAAGCAGTCGATTGGAGAGGCCAGGCATGTTGAGCCACCAAAGGACTACAAAAGGGATAAGGAGGGAGGCCTCTGTGCAGCCTAACACCCTATGGGTCTGCAGCCAAGCGTCTGGTGATGGGCCTTAGGCTTAGGTTCCAGAGCTGAGCATCAGGGCAGAGCAGAGGAGTACAGAGAAGCCGGAACCCACCAGGCACCTCTGCAGTCATCCATCGCTGCGCCTGACAGCGAAGAAATCCCAGAGAGTAAAGGTTGCCACTTTCCCCCTGCCTTCCCATTCTGTGTATGTTCCCCTTTCGGCCACCTCTAACCCGGATGCACATAGGAAAGGAGATGCTGGGAAATGTAGTTCTCGGTTTCACCAAGCTGACCCAGCCCAGTTCAGCAGACTCCTTTAATTAAATATAGATACTTAAAGTGATTATTCACATCTTTGGGGAGACTGCACATTTTAATCATAATTACATGATAAATATTTCATGGTATATATCTTTGTCATATAATTAGGAATAAAAAATGTAATCTCAAAAAGATGCTAAATAATTCAAATGGCTGAGGATGTGATTAAAAAGCCATGACTGAAATATGGTCAGAAGGTAACTCAAGGTCTTCAAACATGATCTCCCAAGCAACATGTCCCAACAACTAGCCAAAGCTGTTACCACTACCCTGCAATTTCTCAGGAAGTCTTCAGAATAGAGATTTCAAGAACAAACTCACAATATTTTCTCAACATCTTTCTCTCTTCAAAATTACTAGACTTGGAAAATCTATATACCATCCAAATAACCACCTTATTAATATGCACTTCTTAACATCCAGTGGCACTTACTGTTTTCCGAAACCCTTTGTTCAGCTAAACCTGAGCCAGGCCCAGAGGTGAGGCTAAGAGCATCTCCTAAGCTACTGCCTGGCAGAATACCTCCACAGGGCATGTGCTTTAGGGTTTCACTGTGCTGGAAGTAAAGTGGCCTATGTCACTGTGCCTCCAAAAGGCCCAATTCCTTCATGGCATATACATGCTAGGTCAGATCCAACTCTTGGGCTTGTGGGCATGCCAACGGGCTGATTTATCCATTGCCACCCAACACCACCTAGACAAAATGGCATAATGGAACAGTAAGCATCTATTTCAAAAACTCACAAGCCAATGGCCACATTTTCCTAAGTCAACTTTGCACAAATGCCTTTTACTGTTTGGCTGTTAACTGAAGGAAAAAAGGGAGGGGGAGAGAGGAAGAAAGAAGCGAGAGAGGAACAGAGGGAAAAAGAAAAAGAAAAAGGACCGTATGCCCTGAATTAAAGACCTCTGTGACTACCTACAAGCAGTGGTCAAGAGAGGACCTTTAGTAGCCCGTCATTGTAACATTCAGCCTGGCACAGGCTGATCCCTGAGGGTTATGAAGCCCTCATGAAAGACCCTTGACATATTTTCCAGCAAGCAGTTGGCAGTGACGGATGATTCCATTAGAAGAACAGCCATGACTCCATGTTTTCTACAAGGTCCTCAGCATTCAGGAAAAGGCTGGGCCTTAAGAAACTTTTCATTAATAGATCTCAATTCTTCGGACGTCCATACGGTTGGGATACCCTTCGTTCAGCAGGTTCCAACATAGGTCAGAGGAGGCCTGTTTCAAACTGATTTTTTCAGTTTCCAATTCCTGACCTTCATCTACATTTCTGGAGAGCTAATAAAAACAAAGATTAATTCCCTTCTCACAGAAGTAATGATAATTACACCCACAAACCTCGGCTCACACTGGCACAGCTGCCACCCCACCCAGCGAGTCCTCTTCCCTCTCTTACCAGGTTCTTCTGCGTTGTGAAAAAGTAGAACCTTTCTTAAGCATATTTGTCCCCTTAATTCCAAATATACAATTAGGTGCTTACGGTAATAAATATTAAAAATAACTTCCCGGCGGGTGCGGTGGCTCACGCCTGTAATCCTAGCACCCTGGGAGGCCGAGGCGGGCGGATTGTTTGAGCTCAGGAGTTCGAGACCAATCTGAGCAAGAGCGAGACCCCGTCTCTACTAAAAATAGAAAGAAATTAATCGGACAGCTAAAAATATATAGAAAAAATTAGCCGGGCATGGTGGCGCATGTCTGTAGTCCCAGCTACTCGGGAGGCTGAGGCAGAAGGATCGTTTGAGCCCAGGAGTCTGAGGTTGCTGTGAGCTAGGCTGACGCCACAGCACTCTAGCACAGGCAATAGAGTGAGACTCTGTCTCAAAAAAATAAAAAATAAAAAATAACTTCCCCTAATCTTATTTCTTCTTCTCACCCACTCCACTAAACTCTAATCAGGGGAAAACCAGTTTAGATTAAAAAGATGAAACTGATCAGGTATGTTGGCCAAAGAGGTCTAAATACTGTCCAGAAGAGGAAATGACCCTCTCTTCTGGTTTCTACTTATTTTGAAGTCAAAAATAAATAAGAACGGCACTCACTCTAGCCCGGGCAACGAAGCAAGACTCTGTCTCAAAATAAATAAATAAGTAAGAAAACCTTTTCTGAAATTTTGACTATTAGCCAAATTAAAATTTTGCCTTGACCCAATTAAAATTTCAAATTTAAGTTTTGAATTAGTCCTATTATTTCCCAATTTGTCCAAAGAGGCTAGTTTCCTCACAGGTTTGCATAGGGTTGTCCTGAATCAACAGATTGGTAGTCTTGGGTAAATCAAACTGTTTTCGTTGTTTTCAGCAAAAAAGTGTTTCTTTAGAAATATTAAATATGCACAACCTTAGTAATGCAGATAGCTAGTCAAGTGTTTACAGGCAGAGGTCTTGTTCAATGTACACATCGAATATCACTACTATTAACAATGTGCTAATATCTGTAAAGAATTCACTATTTGGGAGTTAAGCACATCACTCTGATCTCATTTGCTTTTTCTCCTGTCAACCACAAATTCTGTCAGTGGAGTCCAAATAAATGAGATTTCTTTAATTCTTCAATAGTTTCAGATTTGAGTCAAAAGCAAAACCCTGGGTAATGACTGGCAACACAAGTACAGGATATTTTGAAATGGCGTATCTTCTTGCAAAGCCAAGCAATGCAAAGATGAAGTCCAACATTTAACAGTATACATTTTATGAGCATTTTAATTAAAGTAAGCAGAAAGCCAAGCTACCAAGTACCAAGCTCTCAATGACCAATGTTCATTCTAGACTTCTGCTAGCAACTGAGGTCAACATTCACCTGATGAACATGAACAACAATCGGTAACGTTTTGAGAGGCTTGTTCATGTACTTGTCTTCTATTTCCATAATCACCTTTATGCTCAAGTCACATATGGAAAGCTGTTGTTTCTCCATAATATCAGCTGCAATCTTGATGAATAGTAAACTGAGCAAGAGTTGTTTCTATATCTAAAGCCTGATGAAGGCATACATTGATATTATTCCAAACAAGAGTATTTCTTTAAGTGGAGAATGCTAATAACCAAATGCCATGTTGAGCCGTGAAATAATAAAAGAACTGAAGTATTTTTGTTAGGCAATTCAGTAAGAATGTTAGGTCTTAGTAGCTAAGAAGATATGGGTAATATAACACTCAAGACAAATTGTCTAAGCTCTTGAAGAATACATGGTTGGTGCTAAGAAAATCTTGAAGAGCCAAGTATTTTGAAAATTATAAAGTGATGTTATAACAAGGTCAGGAGTCTAGGTACATTGGTTTTAAATTACTGCCATAGCCTATAATAGAGCCCTATAAAGGGGATGAAAGGTACTTCATTACAACATTGGAAAAGCAAACTTAGGTGCTTCTGAGATCAGTAGGTATAATTTGTATGGCTTACTTCAAGTTTGCACAGAATTGGCTAGTATGGTCAGAGGCGAAAGAATATTTCGTAGGAAATTAGTTAGTGAAATAAATCACTGGAAATGAACGTTCAGTTGCTGCAGTCTGACACTGCTACATTAAAGCTCAGAAAAATAAAGCATTTCTTTTTCCATTTCTCTGTTCAGATCAGCTGATTTGGACAGTCATACTACTAGTGGTATATTCAAGAAAAGCAAAAAAAAAAAAAAAGACTCAAATACTTTTCATTTAAAATAAGTTCTGAAGACTAGTTGCCAAATCATGAGTTATATTAAATGGGCAGGTTAACTCACATCATGTTCTCCCAATTACAACCCTCAAAAAATCATAGTATAGTCTCTACCTTCAGATTTTTTTTTTCATCAGGACACAAAATGCTTCCCAACTAAGAAGACAGTGCCCTACAACAACCCCAGGACAAGTTCTGTGGGTATCCTTCGAAAATGAAAGCACTGTTAAAACACGCCACTGATCAAGGGAAAAGTGCCTTTGTACTCAATAGTCCAATTGGTATTTGCGGCCACGGGTGTGACAGCTTTCATTTCTCTTAGTGCTAGTTCCAAAGCAATGTAGCCAGGTGCCATTTTGAAAGGAAACTGCAGTAACTAGTCCTAATAGCTTAAATCAGTACTTTCCCAAGTGAAAGATGGGCTACCCAGAGACATTTCAAAGACTGAGGTGGGAAAGTCAAGGGAGAAGAACCATGAAACTAGAGCTGTGCTTGCTCCACAGATGACAACATGGATGTTATATTTTTAATACACCTAATCTATTGGGTACTATTAACACACTCATATTTTCCTGGGGGAAAGAACAACTTCTGTTAGATTATGCAGTTTTCACCCTTGAAAGACCCAACAAGTCACCGACAACTGCCATTCCTTTTGTCACGGTGGCTGACCTCACCTGAAAGGGGCACCCAGCTCAGCCACCGCACTGCACAACCTTGCTGCTTAGCTGTTTCCCCGTACATGTTGCTTTGTAGTTGGGTCCCTTTCCTTCCCCTACATCTTACGAGCCACATCTTATGTTGAATGGCGGTGGGCTCATTCCAGGATAGAAGCAGTATACCATTTATGCAGATTTTTAAAAATTCAAAACATGTCTTGTTTACTGATACTACATGAGCATAGAAAGCATAAATGGGTACAATACTTAAGAATGGAAAATGGCAATGGGGTGAGGGAGGGGTACAAATGAGGCTTCACGCATGTGCAAAGTTGTATTTTAAAGTGAAGATATTAAGTAAATATGGCAAAATATTGAACACATTTTAAAATCTAGATAGTGGGTTTATGGGTATGATCCTGATTTTTATGGACTATTTGAAGTAGTTTATAAATATTTTTAAAAGCAAAAATATAATGGCATATTTAACTAGGAATCCCATTGATATCTGAGAACCACATTAATTTATGAAAAAGAAAAAAATCTAAAAGTCAGCTGACTAGAATCTGAGACTGATGGATGAAACATTTTTCCTCCAAAGAGAGTAGAGATTTGCTATTCATTGACTATGTCAGATGCACACTGATATTTTACATACTTGTTCATAACTCCATGAGATAGGTAGTATCTTCTTTTTACAGATGAAGAAACTAAGGCTCAGAAATTAACTTGGCGGCCGGGCACAGTGGCTCACGCCTGTAATCCTAGCACTCAGGGAGGCTGAGGTGGGAGGATTGCTTGAGGTCTGGAGTTGGAGACCAACCTAAGAGCAAGACCCTGACTCTACTAAAAACAGAAAAAAATTAGCCGGGCGTGGTGGCACATGCCTGTAGCCCCAGCTACTTGGGAGGCTGAGGCAGGAGGTTGCTGTGAGCCAGGCTGATGCCATGGCACTGTAACCTGGGCAACACGGAGAGGCTCTGTCTCCAAAAAAAAAAAGAAAAGGAAGAAATTAACTTGGCTAGCGACCCAATAAATAAGCAGTAAAGTCGGGATTCAAAGCCAGGTTAAGGGCTGGACTCCACACCGTCACATCACACTGGCTGACCTGATTAAACTAGCAGATTCCATTCTGAAGGAGTGACAGGCCATACAGGTGAGGGGACTCAGAGATTTGACAGGGTGCTAAGCTCCTTCCTCTTCAAAATACAAACCAGAAGTTTCTCAAACAGGGGATTTCTGCCCACATTGCTTTTCCCAGTGCCCAGATTGTCACCAGATGTTAATGCCTGCACCAATCAGTTTGGTGACCTCAGATGTTAAGAGTAATCCCCAAACTTAACTTCCTCCTTTGATAACAGGGCAGAGGCCTACCACAAGGTTGGCCAAGTTCTTGAAAACAAACATGGCCACCCCATAGCATCACAGCATGTCACATTATAACTGTCTATCTACTATCAGCTGCACCTTCTGCCCAATATTGGAAATCCAGTGAGAGCGGGAATCTTATTTATCCTACCTACTACTTGAGCCTCAGCACGTAGCACACAGCAGACAGTAAGTATTTGTTAAAATAATCAAATACTAACTGACCATTAAAAATAACACAAAAAAATAAATCATGGGCACAATTCCATAATACACTAACTGCATAAGGCAGGATACTTACATAATGTGATCCAAGTTTTGTAAAATTGTATGTGCTAACCAGCCCCCAGTGTTCAGGAGCATCTCAGCCACAGGTAAATAAGTAGATACCTGCAACCCCTCACTCTGGAATAGCCGATACAGGGAGAGCCCTTGCAAGCAGCGGCTCACTTACAAAACTGTCACCAGCATTTGGAGCACCTGCCCATGTGACACCTGGGTGTGCAAATTTGAAGTCCCCGTTTTCTGTCCACATCATGGAATTCCCCATGGCCAGACTCCTCCCAGTCATGGCCACAGGACCTCCCAGGTCCAGGCTTCACACAGGCTAACTGACTCATTAAAGTACACCTAGGACATGCCCCGAAGTAAACATTATGCAGGTCATGTGGCCTGTATCCTAAGTCACACCATCCAAATAAAATCTTCAAATTTGTCCATCCAGATATTTCACATGATATGGCTTAACAAAAACTTTTATTTGTGGAGAAATAAGCACAGAAAATCCTGAAGGATGGATATACATCAAAATGTTAAAAGCAGTTATGTGGAGACCTAATGTACAGCATGATGACTATAGCTAATAATAATGTATACTGGAAATTTGCTTAGTATATCTTAAGTATTCTCAGTACAAAAAAAAAGTATGTGAGGGGATGGAAATGTTAATTAGCTTAACCGTGGTAATCATTTCACAATGTATACATACATCAAAGCATCACATTGTACACCTTAAATATATACAGTTTTTGTCAATTATACCTCACTGGAACCGGAAAAAAAATTTTTAGTTATCTCTTAGGATTATAATAGCTACAGTTCATTTTTTGCTATCTAAATTTTCTAAAGATTATCACTTCTAAAATAGTTAATTGCTTAATAAACAAAGCCAAAGGTCACATGTCTAGTACACTAGACAGGGTGTCTATATTCCAAAATTATGTTTCAAATATTCTGAAAAGGGGGCTATCACTCAGCAATATCAAAGTGGACCAACACCTATGTGCCACAGCACACAAAAAGATGTAGTCCCTGCTCTTAACGAAAGTAGGGGAGCAAGATGTGCACACACAAGAATTTTAAAACCGCAGCAGTATGAGTAACTACTGCCAAAGGCATATAAAACAGGAGGTGCTTCATACATTTTGAGAAAGGGCATCCTTATTTGTGGGCCTCAACGAGGATGAAGGGTTTCAAGGAAAAGGGGATCTTTAACAGGACTCTGCAGGATTCAAATTAAATCCTGAAATAGCAATTCAGAAAAAGGAAAAGTCTGAGCACTTTTATTTTTATTTTTTTTGAGACAGGGTCTCACTCTGTCACCCAAGCTGGAGGGCAGTGGCCTCATCATAGCTCACTGCAATCTCAAACTCCTGGGGCTCAAGTGATCATCCTGTCTCAGCCTCCTGAGTAGCTAGGAATACAGGTACACACCACACTTGGCTAAGTTTTGTATTTTTTGTAGACGGGGTCTTGCTCTGTTGCTCAGGTTGGTCTCAAACTCCTGGCCTCCCAAAGTGCTAGGATTACAGGAATCAGCCCCCATGCCTCACCCAACATTAGCATTTGGGCATCAGTGAAGCAAGTAGCCTGGCTCTCATAATAACAGAATCCCAGTGTTTTCTGGGGAATGGTAAAAGGTAAAATGATTGGATGTGGAGATGGGGGAGAGGGACAGCAACAGGTCTAGAAAGTAGATCAGGGTCAACGGAAATTGGTTGGGGGAAACTAAGTCAAACAAATTTCCAAGGATTTGTTGGAGTTCTCCAAGTTGTTTCCTGAGTCTCCACTCAGGACAGGGAGCTGGTGTTATTTGCCCACTGAATCCTTTTTTCACTGAAGAGCTCAGTGCATAGAAAATACCTCAAGAAGGCCGGGCGCGGTGGCTCACGCCTGTAATCCTAGCTCTCTGGGAGGCCGAGGCGGGCGGATTGTTTGAGCTCAGGAGTTCGGGACCAGCTTGAGCAAGAGCGAGACCTCGTCTCTACCAAAAATAGAAAGAAATTAATTGGACAGTTAAAAATATATAGAAAAAAATTAGCCGGGCTTGGTGGCACATGCCTGTAGTCCCAGCTACTTGGGAGGCTGAGGCAGTAGGATTGCTTGGGCCCAGGAGTCTGAGGTTGCTGTGAGCTAGGCTGACGCCACGGCACTCACTCTAGCCAGGGCAACAACGTGAGACTCTGTCTCAAAAAAAAAAAA
>CAUYSK010052511.1:0-45258 GCA_963575035.1 Avahi laniger
TGTAATCCTAGCTCTCTGGGAGGCCGAGATGGGAGGATTCTTTGAGCTCAGGAGTTCGAGACCAGCCTGAGCAAGAGCGAGACCCCGTCTCTACTAAAAATAGAAAGAAATTAATTGGACAACTAAAAATACATAGAAAAATTAGCGGGGCATGGTGGCGCACGCCTGTAGTCCCAGCTACTCAGGAGGCTGAGGCAGTAGGATCGCTTGAGCCCAGGAGTGTGAGGTTGCTGTGAGCTAGGATGATGCCACGGCACTCACTCTAGTCAGGGCAAGAAAGTGAGACTCTGTCTCAAAAAAAAAAAAAAAAAAAAACAAAAAAGAATAATCTTTTTGATGGGATCACAATAAATTCTGCTAACTAAAATTCTTTCTCTCCTCTGTCATAAACACTATCTTTGAGTCTTCTCAAGCAACTGCTTGGCCAAGGAATTTATAATGAATACATTATTCCTTTAGATAAATTCACTATTTCTACTAGGCTACAGCCTTTTAGTCTGGGAGCCATCCTGTTTTAGGTCATTTCATATAATTTTACCCCGATACAAAATGAAATGATTTCACTTACTCGGAAACAGGTCTTATTTCCAAGTTCTTAGAAGTGACCCAAATCCCAATAATAATAGCTAATATTGAGTGATTATTTGTTAGACTCTATGCTAACATGCTAACATTCTTTATGCATAATATCTAATTTTTGCCACAACTCTGAAGTATTAGTCCCATTTTATAGATGAAGACACTAAAGTTTCAGAGAGAAAGTCAAATGCCCCAGGTCACATAGTTTTAGAAAGGGAAAAATCAGAATTTGAATCCAGTCTGTCTGACTCCAGAGGCCAATAGTGTATAAAATACTTTTATCATTCCTATCCTATTTCTGGTTATTAGATTCCTTATATATATTGTATTTGAGGAGAACGAAATCTTTAAGTTTGAGAAAAACCTTGTATATAAAAATGTTTTTGGAATATTCAAATTATTACATTCTTTTAAAGATAACATAAATGTAGATCACGCTGCTAATATTAATTTATTCATTGAAGAAGTATTTATTGAGTCCCTACTATGTGCCAGCACTGTTCTAGGAGCTGGAGAAAAAGTAGTGATAAAAACAATGTTCTTGTTCTCTTAGAGCTTACAATTGATTGAGGGGAAGGTGGTGGGAAAGAAAAAGTGAGACAAAAAATAAACAAATAAATATAAATATATCAAACAGTATTAAGAGCTATGAAGAAAAATAAAGTAGGTAAAGAAGATAGTAAGGCAGAGGGAGAGGGAAGATGCTATTTACAAGGAAGGTCTCTCTGCTTAGGTGCTATCTGTAAGAAGCGTAGAAGCAAGGCATGTAGATGTGTGAGGGAAGACAATGCCAGGCACACAAATACAAAGGCCCTGGGGAAGCAGTGAGTTTGCTCAAAGAAGAGAGAGAGGGCTGGGAGAGGGAAGTGAACAGGAGGAAAAATGGATGGTAATGGCTGTGGAAAGATTGCAGGATCCAGATCATACAGGACTCTGCATAGGTAGAGAGAAGACCAGCTAGCAAGCTAGCATGGAAACTGAACCTAGCTTGGACTAGAATGGCCACCGTGGAGGTGGTAAGAACTGGTCAGATTCTGCACTTATTTGGAAAGTAGTATAATAGGATAAAAAAGATTTCAGTATAGAGAACTAAACTATTTAAACACAAAAGTTCTTTGCCATTGTACAGTACCAAGTATTCTAAAGCATGAAGTAGCCAGGCACAGTGGCTCACGCCTGTAGTCCCAGCTACTCGGGAGGCTGAGGCAGGAGGATCACTTGAGCCCAGGAGCTCGAGGTTACAGTGAGCTATGATCAGGCTACTGCACTCTAGCCTAGGTGACAGAGCGAGACCCTGTCTCTAAGGGGGAAAAAAAAAAATGAAGTAGAAGCATAAGATGACATACTCCACTGGTCAATGCATTTATTTCTTCTTGTAAGGTAGAATGATACAATAAGATTTCAGTAGAGGGAATTAAACTATTAAAAACAAAATTTCTTTATCATATGGTATCAAGCATTCTAAAAGAATGAAACAGAAACAAAATAACTTACCGTACTGGTCAATGTGCTTATTTCTCTTTCGGCTTTATGTACTTTACTATTTAAAAAGGTATTTTGTTCACTGCTTGATTGTAGCTCTTTTTCCAAGCGTTCGGCCTGTAGTTTAGCTGATTGTTTTTCAGCCTTTTGTTAAAAAAAAATATTTTAAAATTTGTTCATAATTTTTCATGATTTTATCAAAATAAGTACTATTTAAAATACATGTATAATTATACAAAAAATTATTCAAAACCTCAACAATATTAACATGTACCAAAGTAACAAGAGTTTTCTCAAGCTAATTGGTAGGATTCAAATGAAAGACATTTGCTCCAGGAAATGTGCAACAAAGATATTCTAGACAAACAACGTATCAATAACCACCAATAAAATAAAGCTCATATACTTCTCTCATGAGAGAAACTACCTAAGGCACTCATTTGATACCTATTTACTCAACACTGACACATTAATAACTCAAACAAATATTTTTGGGAGTTTCTAGGCCACAGCAGATACGAAAAAGCATATCAGAAGACAGAAGAGAAGGCTCATTGATAGCAGTAAGTAGTGAAAATTAAAAATCTGAATCAGTGGAGATTTTTTTTTTTTTTGAGACAGAGTCTCAGTCTCTTGCCTGGGCTAGAGTGCCGTGGCGTCAGCCGAGCTCACAGCAACCTCAAACTCCTGGGCTCAAGCGATCCTCCTGCCTCAGCCTCCCAGGTAGCTGGGACTACAGGCACGCGCCCCCATGTCTGGCTAACTTTTTCTATTTTTAGTTGTTTGGCCAATTTCTTTCTATTTTTAGTAGAGACGGGGACTCCCTCTTGCTCAGGCTGGTCTCGAACTCCCGAGCTCAAATGATCCGCTAGCCTCGGCCTCCCAGAGAGCTAGGATTACAGGTGTGAGCCACCACGCCTGGCCCAGTGGAGATTTTTTTAAAAAGAGAGAGGAAGAGAGAAGAATCCGAAATCCTCAGCTAAAATGGAGACTTCTGAAGTATGAGCAAAGAAGCTCTTTACCTCATCACATAATTAAAATTTTTAATGAACTCTGTAAATTGTCAAAAAAATTTCTGGTTGGTAACACTCATTGTACTCTTTAATTAGAAAGGGAAAACTAAAGGCTTTTAAAACATATTTCTACTCAAAATAATTAAAATGAAAACATTTTGGCATTTAAAGGAAAAGCTTCAGTTTTATAACATCTCATTTCCTATACACAGATGCTCCTTGATTTATGATAGGGTTACATCCTGATAAACTCACTGCAAAAAATTGAAAATACCTAAGTCGAAAATGCATTTAGTACACCTAACCTACCAAACGTCAAAGCTTAGCGTAGCCTACCTTAAACATACTCAGAATACTTACATTAGCCTACAGTTGGGCAAAATCAAATTTTATATTTCTTCAAATATAAAATCAAATCTGGCCACAATGATGGTCAAGTTAAAGAAATACTTGCTGTCATGTGCTTATTTTAATTTTATCTGACAAATGGGAAACTTAAATATGAGCTCTTCTGAAAATGTCACAAATGAACCATCCATTTTTTGTCATCATTCGACTTGTCCTGAAAATAATCACTACAAACAACCTCAACAAAAAGTTTCGCATTGGGACTAAATACTACATTCAACTACAGTCATCCCACTTATTCCGTCACTGTGTCAAACACACTGAAGATGTTAAGATGGCAACATAAACAGTCTCACTCTGAACTGCTTCAGGTCTAAGGTCCAATGATATTGACAACTTTAATTCAGGAAACCAGCAAATACTGACGGAAGCTTCATGTGAAAAATAAAAAAATCACTTCTACTTTTCAAAACATATCAGGGTACTCCTTATACCAGCTTGCTGGCTGGAAAATAAAAAATCACCATTTTGGATTTGGATACTGAATTTTAACTATAAACCAGGTGCTCACTAATTTCCCTCCAACCAAAATCATTTCATACCTGTTCCAAAGAAAACAAAAAACACTTTGAACTGCACAAAATAAATGAAAACAATTATACCGGCATATTTGCTACAAGTTAGGCAGTAAGAACGAGGAGGAGTAAGCAAGTCTGAATAAAATGGAAATTGAGAATTTTCACATGGCAGTACCTCTAGGAGTACCAGCCTGGCTCTGCCAACACTTATCTTTCTCTAATGAACTCAGGAAAATAATTCCTTAGGATGCTTGTATGCATTACTACCCAAGTTGAATTTTAGTACTCTGGCAAGAAGCTGTCATAAGATACATAAGATGGTACTTCTGTTCAAACAAGATTTACAATTTTAACATCTCAAACCCCAGTGTAAGGAACATACTATTTTGGAAGAAATTATTCTTTCTGGTTTGAGATGACTTTAATCTCTGAAAGCTCAAATATATATATATATATATTTTGATTTTGCATATTGTATTATGTGGCATTATAAGAGTTAAGTCATTTCAGAGAGGTGACTTGACTCCCAAAGAATAAATAATCCCTTTGTAAATGTGGTAGCTTAGGTATTGCTTACAAATCGATAGCTTTCTTCTTTACAAAAAGAATACATACTCTTGGGATTCCACAAATGCGTAAGCATTAGACTGGTAAGCATTCATTTATGCTCTAAAAATCAAAGGCTTGTCAATTGCACTTTTAAAAAGTATGCCATACTCTACTGGGAAGCAATTAAAACCTTACCTCCAGGGATCTGACTGTAGCCTGCATCTCAGCCAACTGCCGCACCTGTATTCTTTGGACATTTTCTACCTGAGCATCAGAATTCTCTTTTTCAGCCCTTAATTCTGCTACTTCAGTCTCTAAACCTTTTAATTTCTGACACAATTGGACTTTTTCTCGAACAAGTTGTTCCACTCGTTTGCTGTCTCTTGTGGGATCAACACTAAGCAGTTGGTTATGTAGTTCTTCTTTATCTTTCTCCAGTCTTACAATCTAATAATAATTTGAAAGAAAGCATACAAGCTTAAATTATTGGATTTTTAGTCATGAACATGTTTTACAAATCAGTAAATTAAAATTAAAAATTGACAATATGAAAGCTCAGCTGATGAAATGAAGTACAATGGAAAAAATCTAAAATGTCACGTTCTTCATTCTGTACTCAGCATAACTCAAATGTGAGGGCAAAGACATTCCATCTGTCTCTTCAGGGTGTCCACAAAGGGCTTAATCTGTTGCTGATTAAAATTCAAAGTTATAGATAATACTATAAAAATAATTATTAAAAATACACCAAGTATTTTAAAATTCATCAAAACAGGGATTCGTGCATAACTAAAACTCTGACCACTGCTAAGCTTTTCCTCATGTGACAGTAATTCTTGGGCTATGTCTATACTAATAAAATTATCTATTTCAAGGCAACTTAATTCACACTAACATTGGGTGTCTGTGTAAATAAAAACAAATGTGATTGATGAATGTTTTTAAATGACAGCTGAGAGTTCATTAAAGTCCTGGTTGTAATGATGGCCTGGTTGTTAGTCCTTAGATTCAAGAAAGAATTGAAAATAATCACTCCAGGGCATGTGTTAAAGTCACTGGGGAACTTCTAGAGCAGAGACACCAGTGGTCTTGTCATTCATGCCAACTATCACTGCCAGACCCCATGGGCCTCCAAATCTGTGGGTTTCAAACTGCTTCCTAACCTCTAAGGCATTTCAGAGGCTCCTCACCTCTGTGGACTACAAGGTCAAGCAATCAGGGTAGAACTCTTTCTTTCCATTTTCTGATCTCCCCAACTATCCCTTACCACTACCAAACCTCTACTGGTAACAATCAGGTCCTCTTTTTTGTCTCTTTTTACATATTGGCCATATGGTTCAAATTAAGGAAAAGATTCAGCTGCTTTTTTAAAAAAATGGAAGCAAACACTGCTGTAAACAAGACCAGGGGTTATTTGTAGCCAGGATGAACTTCTGCCCACTCTAAGTCTAAAGAAATGATAGGCAACTAGCCGAAAGTGGTCCAAGAGACAACTGTTTGATCACAGAGCTATAAATGAATCTAAAGAGTATGAGGCCTCCACCCCAGGGCAGGATCTGTTTTCTACATCTGTAAAATGAGAGACTGAACTGGAGGCACTCTGAGATCCTTTTCAGTTTTAACACATAGTGATTCTAATTTGGTTTTTTCATATTGAATTTAAAACGTCAATGAGAAATATAGGTAGAGCCACCCAGCAGACAAAATATCATTTTTTTCCTAGAAAATTAAATTAAATTAAGGTAGCTGTAGCATTCAATGTTAAGTCCTCAAAAGCCCAACTAATTAGTATCTCTCTTCTACTTTTCCTCCCACAGTTTATACGTAACTATAGTATGTAACTGGGTTCGGTCCCTGATTTTTTTTCCTCCATATATTTTTTCCTTCAACTATCTTTGTAACTTTGTGCAAGTCACATTTTCATCCTGGCTTCAGTTGAAATGAAGGACTTGGGCTGGTCTTCAAGATACCATTGAACTTTTATGAGGTAACTTAAATATGGTTTTAATGTGCTATATTAGAGGTGTGGCGGCTCATCAAGGTCAGGAGGCAATGTGTAACTCAGATTCAGACCATGGTGCCCATTATTGAGTACTTACTATGCATCAAGTACTGAGGCTAAGTGTTCCACATGTAATAATAACAATAATTTCTCTTGTGGTTCCCATTTTACACATGGGGCCACATGACTCATGTTTCTAACCAGCACGTTACCTACATTACTGCTTTTCCGCTAGTTTTGAGAGGCATCCATGTGATAGCTGAAGTGACAGCCAAAGCTATGGGACTAGATGACAGCTAGCTAATGGCTCAGTCAGGATTAGATTCCATGTTTATATCTCCTAAACCAGACCTCACTATCGAATTATTCTGACCAAAACCGGTGATCACTGCCTAATTTCTCTGTTCACTTATTCATCCACACAACAAATATTTACTGAGTACTTACGAAGTACCCGGCACTGCTTTAGGGTAGTAAGGGTACAAGCCAGCAGGCAAGCACACACACACAAAACCTCTGTCAAGGAGCTTATTACACTCAATCACCACCATCGCACCAGTGATTGTCCTAGGCATCTGGACACAGATCATGGACACAACCTCGGATCTTTGCTTTTCCTCCACTCTCAATCAGATTCACATGTCATCTTCCTTGATACCCTCCAATTTCTTGTGCTCTCAATCCTTCTGCTAACTTCCAAAGGACTTTGCTTGAATTTTTCTTTTATGACATTTCCTAGATCTTCCTATATCATAGTCACCTCTACATTTACTTTATTCTCTTCTAAAATATAAACTTATTTGACAGGTAAGATGATGTATTAACCAATTTTACTTTCTAAAAAGTTGAAGTAAAGGAAATGAAACAGAAACAGATCAGGGACTAGGAACAGTGATTGATTTCCTTTTCAAAGAATGACAGCACCACTCCAATTCTCCAAGGCACACAAGAAGGAAAGGCAGTGTTATCTAACTGCTCCATGCATCTTTGTTTTTATTATCTTTATGATGCAGCATAGAGAAATGGGTAAGAGAACAGGCCCTAGAACCAAACCGTGCAGGTTTCTTTTTCCTTTATTTTAAAGATATTGTCCTACTGTCTTCTGGCTTGTATTACTTCCAAAAAGAAGTCTGTTGTCATTCTTATCTTTGTTCTTCTATATAAAATGTCTTTTTTTTCCTCCAGTTACTTTTTTTAAATTGAACTTTTTATTTTCAAATAACAGTAAGTTCACAAAGAATTATTAATATTTTAAGGAATAAGAGATAGATCCTGTGTGCCCTTAACCCAGTTTGTCCCGATGGTAACATTTCTCTTCTTCTGCTTTATGGAAGACATTATGGAGAATTGGTCTTAATTCCTCTTTAAACACTTAGTAAAAGGCCGGTGTGGTGGCTCACACCTGTAATCCTAGCACTCTGGGAGGACAAGGCGGGAGGATCGTTTGAGCTCAGGAGTTCGAAACCATACAGAAAAAATTAGCTGGGCATGGTAGCGCATGCCTGTAGTCCCAGCTAGTTGGGAGGCTGAGGCAGAAAGATCGCTTGAGCCCAGGAGTTTGAGGTTGCTGTGAGCCAGGCTGACACCACAGCACTCTAGCCCAGGCAACACAGTGAGACTCTGTCTCAAAAAAAAAAAAAAACCACTTAGTAAAATCATTCATTTGGGGAGTCTTTAAATTATGAATTCAATTTCCCTAATAGTTACAGACCTATTTCATATCAGGTGGGTTGTGGTAGTTTATGCCTTTTGAGGAATTGATCCATTTCATCTACATTGTCAAATTTATTTAGAGTTGTTCAAAGGATCTTATTATCCTTTTAATATCTATAATTATGATACTGTCATGACTGATATTCCCTTTTTCATTCCTGAGATAGGTAATCTGTATCTTTTTGTTAGTCTTGCTAGACATTGGTCAATTTTAATAAACTTTTCAAAGAATCAGCTCTTTCTTTCACTGATTTTTCTCTATTGTTTTTGTTTTCAATTTTATTGATTTCTGCTCTTTATTATTTCCTTAAGCTTGCTTTAGTTTTATTTTGATAATCTTTTTCTAGGTTCTTGAAGTGAAAGCTTAGATGATTAATAGGCATCTTTTCTAATGCCTAATCTTTTCTAGGCATCTTCACTAATTTAGTGCTATAAATTTTTCTCTTAGTGTCGCTTTAGCTATACCTTAAAAATTATGATACGCTGCATTTTCATTTACATTTTCAATGTATTTTTAAAAATGTAATCTCACTGAAATGTTTTTCGTTGAAATTTCCTCTTTTACTCATAAATTATTTGAAGTGTTATCATTTCATTTCCAAGTGTTTGAAAACTTCCCTGATACTTTACTGTTACTGATTTCTAAAATCAAGTCTACTATGGTCACAGAACTCACTCTATATGATTTCAAGTTTTATAAATTTGTTGAGGCTTATTTTATAACCCAAGATATAATCTATCCTGTATATATTCAGTGAGCACTTCAAAAGAATGTTTTGGTGCTCTTATTGGGTAGAGTGTTATATAAATATTAGCTAGATCCTATTGGTTGATAGTATTGTTGAGTTCTTATATATCCCTGCTGAATTTCTAATTTTTTTTTTTTTTTTTGAGATAGTCTCACTCTGTCACCTGAGCTACAGTGCAGTGGAATCATCATAGCTCACTTTACCCTCCAACTCCTGGAATCAAGCAATCCTCCTTACTCAGCCTCCTGGGTAGCTGGGACTAAGGGCACGTGTCACCATGCCCGGCTAACTTTTTCTATTTTTAGTGGAGACCAGGTCTCGCTCTTGCTCATGCTGGACTGATTTTCTAATTATATCAGTTGTTGGGCAGGCGCAGCAGCTCACACCTGTAATCCTAGCAGTCTGGGAGGTTGAGGCAGGAGGACTGCTTGAGGCCAGGAGTTTGAGATTGCTGTAAGCTAGGCTGATGACACAGCACTCTACCCAGGGCAATGCAGTGACACTCTGTCTCAAAAAAATAAATAAATAAAATAATAATAATTCTATCAGTTGTTGAGAGAGGGGTGTAAAGTCAGCAACTATAATTATGGATTTGTCTATTTCTCTTTAGAATTCTATAAATTTTTGCTTCACATATATTGCATCTGGATCATTTTCCCTCTCTGGTCTTACATAGTGTCCTTACACACAAGCAGTAATCAGTACTCAATCAAAGACTCAAGAGTTATCCTCTACAGAACTCGAGAATTCCCCAACACTCTGCTCTTCAAATTCTAGTTTCTTTGGCCTCCCCAAATTCTGAACTCCATCTCCTCAATTTGTAATCATGGAGCTCAATTTGGGTTTTCCCTCTCTGCACTGTGACCTGGAAACCACCTCCAGAATATAAGATGGGGCAATCAATCATAGAGCTCATATCATTCGTTTCCTTTTCTCAGGGATCACTGCCCTGGGCTGCTTTCCAATGTCTAAAAACCACTGTTTCCTATATTTTTTTCCAGTTTTTAGTTAGGGCCTTGAAGTAAATTCTGTCCCTATTATTCCATCATGGCCAGAAGCAGAAATCCTCAGACTACCTAGATTTGAATCCTTTTTCTACTACCAACTAGCTGTGTGGCCTTAGATCAATCACTCAGTGCTTCCATTTTTATAAAATGGGGATAATGATTACCTAACTCCTCAGGTTGTTGAGAGGATTCAAAAAAGTATAAATCAAGTGTTTCTCTTAGTAAATTTAAGGTGAATTTGTCTCTTGTCCCTATTTCTTTCTTTTGCTTCTTCGATTTCTATAACTTCTCATTTATAAACCTGAAATCTATTTAAAAATATCTGCTAAATTAGGTTACCTAGTACTATGATAATTACTCTCAGGTATGAATGCTAGTAATACCATTAATTGAGTATTTACTATGTGTCAGGCATTAAACATTTTGCACATGAAGTTTCAAGTTTCCAAATCTGTTTTCAAAATTGCTAAATTAACTTTTTATATTCCTAAAACAATAATGTGACCACTGTTAAACTATTCTACATTTCCCCTTCTTCCTTTTATGTACTATAATTGATTTTTCCTAAGTTAATGGTAGAATATGGTTTATATAAAAACATTTTGTCATTTATACGAAGAAGGTATCACCTAAATTCTCACATATTGAAAGCTCATGTTTTAATCTAATTTTGGAAGCTACCATCTCCATTCCTTCTACACCTATTTTTCTCCTAGTAAGAGAAAGATTGTCATAGGGAGAAAGTAGTTTTTAAAACTACATACCCGCCCCTAGACACAGTTATAGAAAGACTAGGGGATGGGATACAGGAATTGTTGGGAAATGAGGAGACATTCAGTGTCTTTTAAAAAATTCTACTCTGACTGAATAAGAGAACAGGGATAATACAGCTAATGCCTTTCTTAGGCCACAACAGTTACCTTGGCCATAGAAATAGTGAAAGAAAGCCAACTGTGACTGAAAAAGGAAAAAAAAAAAGCCAGGAGAGAGAGAATCTGAAAGTTGAGCAGTCAGAAAGCTAGGAAGCAGATATAGGTAGGGAAGGCAGACACTTACAAGCTATCTATTTACTATGTGCTAGATACTGTCTAAGCACTTTGCACATTTTAATTTATTAAACCCTTACAACAACTCCATGAGATAGGTACTATTATTAACTCCATTTTATAGATGAGAATATTGATGCACACAGAAGTCAAGATGATTCCCAAGGCTACACTAAATGAACATTTAAAACATTTTAAAATTTTACATGTAAAAAGTTTGGTTTTTGAGATATTCTAGTCTGCATTCTAGCACAAAAATCTTTAATGAGTAAAATTTCATAAAGCCCATCTAAAAGGCTGTCAAAATCAGTCCCAAAGAATTCCCACTGTGAGACAATTTCTTTTTAACTTGGGAGACTTTTGCCTATTTTGATGTGGTTCCGAGAAATATGAAAAGAATACAGGTCAGAGAACTTGGAAGATTTTATAAATATAAAGGAACCATCTGGGCCTAAAGCAGCATTCCAGATTAGAACTTTAGAACCTACCAGGGCAAAAAGGAAGTATTTGAGACGTTTTGTGATGTCTACTGATACACACACACACACACACACACACACACACACATGCACGCACACGCACGCACACGCACGCGCACGCGATAAGAATCAGAAGCACATTATCATGTGCTACCAGTGCTGTAAGAATAAAAAAAAAAAAAATGCATTTTCAAGGAACCACCGAAGTTCTTTTTACCATAGGAACTTTGGCTTCTCATCTGACCCATAAAAGCCAAGGAAAAGGTCAGGCAGTTTGAAGAACATGGTGCAATAATCCCAACAACTTGTCATTATGTATTGTCATTCTGATGGTTTTTCATAAGATGTAGTGCTCCTTGCCCCTCCCTCCTGAAATCTTAATAGTTCTGCACTGAATTACTCTTGTTTCTTTCACTCAGCGTACCATTATAATCACCTGTACCTACAACTCTCTGTATTTTTCTTCATTACTATTTTCAGAATGTAAAATTAGAAACCTAATAACATGATAAAAAATACTCCCTTATAAGCAACTTCAGCATTTCACCTGCATGGAATCCCAAACTTAATGTGTTTTCATAGCCAAATGAATTCAGAAAGCATGATATCATCTTTTTCATAAGATGAAGATATTTCCTTCTTTCATATTATCTTTTAGTTTAGAATATCATGAGGGAGATGTGAATTCCCTGAGTCCTTTTCTCAGGAAAAACTAAAAAAATCTTCCTAAACTACTCCCCTAAAAACCAACACACTAAAAAATACTGAGTTATTTTTATCTTCAGAAGTAAAAATGCATGATTACTGTATAAGTCCTTAATGTAAGAAAATCCAATTAATTTAATAAATGAATTCAAATATTTTACACTAGCTTAAATTATAAAATTGAAAGACAGCAAGAGTGGGCTCTACTTTGAAGTTCTGAAACTGTATTTGCTATTTCTATAAAGTATATTTGAAACTATATTTGCAGTTTCATGATCCACAGTCACCTCTCCAGGTTTTACTGTTTTTGTATATACAAACTAGAGTATGAAGCTAGGTGATGGAATGAAAGCAAATTCCCACTTATCCACTCAGTAATATTGCTTCTGCATAATCATATTGGGAAGTAGAAGGAAAAAAAACTTCGATCTTATCAGAAAGTCTTACTTTTCTAGTCTCTATTAATTATGGCTTCTTAACTAGCAGCTTATCTTCAGATTCCTAAGACTATCATAAGACATATCAATTATGAAAATTGATGGTATCACTAACCCCTTAAAAATTTTAATGACTACTATTTGGTCTTTCATGAGTGAAAAATAGATCACTCATCAGATTTCAGATGCAAGTTTTGTTCTTTAAAAAAACAACAACAAAACTAAGAAACTACAGAATACAAATAATCATTACGAGATAAATATCATCATTAGATTTTTAAAAACAAAGTATAAAATAAAGCACCACCATACTGAACCTCAGTAGTCACTCTTCAATATGCTAAATCTTCATTTTAGCCTGGAAATCCTGTTTTCACAATAAAATTTTTACAGGTAGTTCCTTTAAGGCTGTCATAATTACAGATTGAAAACCTTTTATAACCACATGTAGTATGAATCAACCAACCTCTCAACAAAATTGCAGTTGTTGGATGCACTAATCTGAGTGGCAATTTCAAATTACTACCTGCCACTGGATGGGTTGGCAGGTTACTGGATGGGTAAAATCCAGAATGTGTGTTGACCATATGTTGAGATCCACGCTTAGGGCATCTCGAATGTGAGTGGTAGGCTGGTTTGAGGGTCTGGGTGGGAGATTGCATGTTCTTCTTTGTGCAAAGTATGGGAGTGTGACATTGAAGGTGGATTTAGTCCACAGCCTTTCCCACTCCCTCTTGAACTGAAGCTGGAGAGAACAGGCATTTTTAAAATGTTATGGCATATGCTGATACAATTTGATGGCATTAAATAAAAACAAGAAAGGGACTAAAATAAAACAAAACAAAAAATGCTCTGGGCTGGGAGTTGGGATACCTGAGTTCTACTGTTAACCTGGCTGCTGACCATCTGCAATACTTTGGACAATTCACTTGTCCTGTGCCTCAGTTTCCTCATTTAAAGTGGAGAAAATAAGACAGTCCTGCCTTATCTCACTGATTACCAGAAGTAAGAAGATACGTGAATAAAGCACTTAAAGTGTAAAGAATATTTTAAATGTAAAATATTCATCATAAATATCATAAATATTTATAGTGTTCTGGGGTACTGTATAGTTTTTTTGAGACAGAGTCTCACTCTGTCACCCAGGCTAGAGTGCCGTGGTGTCAGCCTAGCTCACAGCAAAATCAAACCCCTGGGCTCAAGCAATCCTCCTGCCTCAGCCTCCCAAGTAGCTGGGACTACAGGCGCATACCATCACGCCTGGGTTATTTTCTCTACTTTCAGTAGAGACGGGGTCTCACTTTTGCTCAGGCGGGTCTCCAACTCTGGACCTCAAGCAATCCTCCCACCTCGGCCTCCCAGAGTGCTAGGATTACAGGCATGAGCCATGGCACCTGGCCTAGTACTGCACTGCTAATGGACTCAAATGATCCAAAGTTCAGCTTCTTACATATGAAATAATCATGGAACAGTTTGTTCACTGATACAAATAAATCAGTCTGATTCAAATAGCACAGTTTTAGTTTTTATTAGATGTCTAGAACACTATAAATATTTAGTAATTGGTAAAGGACAGTGAGTATATTTTAACTCTTAATTCCAAATAAAGAATGCAATAAATTTAAAATGTAGATGTGTTTGTAAACAGAATGTATCACAGAACTACAGACACCACGCTATTTTTTTTATGAACACGGCAATATATAATTGGTATTTCTTTCTTTCCATCCTCAAAAATCATACAAAAGCAACATGAGGAATGAAAAACAGAAACCTCATTTTTGGCAAAACTAGGAAACAAACCAAAAAATAAGTAGAAAGGCTGCCAAAAACAATGGAGATGGAGTAGGAATGTACACTGTAGGCAGCAGAGAATGTTGCAGCTGCAGATGTCAGAAAGAACAAAGTATACTTCTTGAAGGTTATGGGTACACCCTAAAGTATAAATCCCTTCTTTATATCAATGGAAACAAGGTGCATGAGCTGACAGCTAGGGCTCTCCTGGATATGGTTTGGTTCCAAGAAGTAGAGGGGACAATGCTAAATAAGGAATCACACCAACTGTTAACATATTTGCAAAAAGAAGTCTGTCTCTGTGGCTATGGGAGTCACATTGCCTGATAGAAATCCCCAGAGTTGTCTATCTCCATTGGCTGGGGCAAAATAGAGGAGAAAAGGAATGGAAAACTATGACAGTAAAAGCAGAACATTAACAAGAAAAATATTGATATAGAGCAGATGAAAATCATGACAAATAGTCTACCATTAATAAAAATTATGCAATAAACTAATTTGGGATTTATAAAAACATATAATCACAAAATTTTATTGACTAGAACAATAATAAGCTAGTACAATAAAGCGCTCACCTCTGATTCATACTTTATTTTTTCTTCTTCTAAAATATGTGCAAACTCTTCTTTCTGATGTTCAAATTCTGACTTGAGAAATGTGTGTTCATAGCGAAGCTTATTATATTCAGCTCTATACTTTTCCACTTCCTAAAATAAAAGGAGATTACAATTTATCATGAATGTATGCACAAAATTTGTACTCACTCCAAAAATCACTTTTGCAAATATAATTTTAAATTACATTATACGGACAGCCATTCTAAAAGTAAAAAATAATAAATTTAACAGAAATACAAAGGAACCTGGAAAAGTCCTTATGACAAGTATACTACATACAGAATTAGTACATTCATGAGAAAGTACCAATAAAGTAAATTACCATTCAATTAACCTTATTTCTTCACTGATTCTTCTTACAATAAAACTGTATAGGATAAGTTTTGAGCTTTGGGCTTAATAAAATAATATTGAAGAATGCAGCACATCTTTCAAAATACAGTTAGATTTTGGAAAGTATAATTAAGTATAAAATAGCACACCCTTAGAAGTCAAACAAGAAAAATTCAAAATAGATAAAAAGTTATTTGAATATTCAGTACAGCAACTTAAGGTTCTATCAAATATCACAATGACAGTTCAACCAAACATACCAACCTAAAGAATATACATAGCACCATCTCTCTTGACTAACCAGGAACACATGCAATTCCCTGCAGTGTTCTAATCCTGCTTATTAATGGCACTCTGTGAAAGCTGCTGGTATTATGAATATTCAACAAGAAATGCAGGCAATAGAGCACAAAGATATAGGAGACACTATTTCAACATGGATCATGAAATTAGGTAATGAGGAAAGCATGTCTCCTAAAATACTCAGCTAAGTATTTGAAAGATTTCTAAGCCAGTTTACAAACCAAGAAAATACCTTTCATGATCTTATTAGAGATATACTTTGTTTTGATTTCTTTAAAAATGCTTTTTACTTGATCATCTACCTTGGGTCTGAATGATTTTGTTTATTTTCAAAAATTCAATCTACTTCCAAACCATAATGGTTTGCCATTAGGAGTATATTCGAAAGACCATAGTATCAAGCCAGTAAGCCACTATAAAAGAGGATTCTACAACTGTTTTATAAAATGGCAGCATCATTAGACTACAATTACCCAAAGGGCTCCACTTTGAAGGGGCAATAATCATCTGTATGTACAATGGCAGGTATATTTGTTAAATAAAGTAACACATATAAAATGTCTAGCACAGTACCTAATACACTTATTATCTGCAGTCTTTTCCTGTCCCCTCTATTAAGCATTTAGTTATACCAACACTTCATAAAAGGAGATTGCTCTCAACCTGAAGTAAGACTGTAACAAATTTTTCCTTGTATGAGGGTGTATGAAATTCATTCTTTCCTTCAACAAATATTAATTGAGCACCTATTGTATACCAGGAACTGTTCTAGGAACTTTGAATGTAAGAGTGAACAAACATTCCTCCTCTCATGCTACTTCCATTCTAGAGGTGGTAAACCAAAAAATAAACACAATAAATAAAATTATATAGCATAATAGAAGGTGATTTGTATCAGAAAAAAAATAAAGCAGGGTAAGGGGGATGCTAAGCAGTGATGGGAAAGGCAGGCTGCAATATTAAATGGGTGGACTGGCGATAGTCAAAGGAGGTCTTATGGAGAAAGTGACATTTTTAGCAAAGACTTACAAGAGATAAAGGAATTAGCCAAATATTCAAGGCGAAATGATGCTAGAGCAAAAGCTCTTCAACTGTACCACTTCTGGAGGGTCAAACATTTATCAGGAGGCCAACGTGAATGGAGGAAAAGGAGGTCAGAAAGGTAATGGAGTCCAACCCTGTGAAGTCTTAGGGTCTACCATAAGGACTCTGAGTAAAAAGGGGAGCTACTGAAGGGTTTTTGGGTAGGGGAACGATGCTTCTCATCAGGACTTTGACAGTTACATAAGGATAAATGTATAGTTCTTCACATAAGGTACTTACTTCATCCAGATTCCGAAAACGTTCTCTCATTGGAATTTCTAATTCTTGTTGTATTTGAGATCTTAATACTTCCAATTTTTGTGGAGTTAATACCTAATATATAAATACAAACAATTCTAAATATGGATAAGTATTAAAATCAAGAGTTATCCAAATTTCAAAGCCTAATTATGACAATCAAATGTGATTCGTAAAAGTTTTCACAATATAGCTAATTTTACAGTAATCACTATATAAATAGAATCATCATTTGAAACAATACTTTAGGAATCTCAATTTCAGGCTCTCAGAGATGTCAAAAATTCCATTAACAAAAAGGAAAGACAGAGACTGATTATTATATTAGGAATAACTATGTTAGCAGCTAAGGCTATCATGTTGGATACAATGGCTGATAGTCTATTTTCCAAAGCAAGCAAAATAAAGGTATGATAATTTGTTATACCAAAGAGATTTCTTCAGACTTATTTTTAATCAGAAAAGGCTGATTTTTACTCTCACCATCAAAACTAAACTAATTTAGGCTCTTCCCTGTCATGGTCTCTTACAGAACTCATATTTCAATAAGTAATTAAATATTTATGTACACTCCATATGGGCAGAGTTAGTCTTTATCACCATTGTATTCCCAACACCTCCCATCACTGCCTGGCACTTTAGAACCACTCCATTATTACTTCACGAATGAATGAATGAACAAATGAACAAATACTGGTTGTAAAAAAAATTTACAGTTTGTATTTACATCAATCTCTATAAAAATGAGAATGTTCAGTTTAATTCATTTATTTCATCCGTATTCCAATTTTATTCAAAATATTACATTTTACTGAAAGCCTACTATACATAAAGCATAGTACAATGTAGTATAATCTACATATCACACCATTCTAAGCACCTTACATGCATTAAATTTATTTAATTTCCACAGCGATTTCACGATGTAGCTACACTGGGCACACAAAGAGTTCAAATAACTTTCTAAAGATCACAAAGACTCACATGAAGTACATATCTCCCCCTAAGAAGTTCAAACTCTGGTATGAAAAATAATCCAATTAAAAAGTCTTTGGGGGAAAAAAATAAAAATAAAAAATAACCCATACACACAAAAAACTATAAAAGCAGGCAATATAGGCTTACCAGATAGGGAAAGTCAGAGAGAGAGAAAACATTTAGGATAGAAAGAATGATGCATCAACACCTAAGTGCACATATAAGAATAACATTTATTGGGTGTCGGGCAGATGGGAGTGGGGAGGAGAGGATGGGTATATACATACATAATGAGTGCGATGCGCACCACCTGGGGGATGGACACACTTGAAGCTCTGACTCGAGGGTGTGGGGCACAAGGGCAACATACGTAACCTAAACATCTGTACCTCCATAATATGCTGAAATAATAAAAAAAAAAATAAAATAAAAAGAAAGAATGATGCATCAAGAAAATGAGAAAACTAAAGCTTAAGTAGAACTCAAACTCAAGGAACAGAAAATATTTAATTTGCCTGGGGTAGCAAAGACTATATGGGAGAAACGTGATTCTCAAAGACGAATTGAAGGCATTTTGGATGGACCACAAGAAGCACTACAAGAAATTCAGAATCCTGGGTCCCTATGCATTAATGCTGGCACAGAGATGATAATTACTGATGCTGGGTGATAGGTACATGAGGATGCATTTCAACACTCTTTATACTTTTGTACGTGTTTAAGATTTCCATAATTAAAAGTTAATTACAGGGCTGGGCATGGTGACTCACGCCTGTAATCCTAGCACTCTGGGAGGCCGAGGAGGGAGGATTGTTTGAGCTCGAGTTTGAGACCAGCCTGAGCAAGAGCAAGACCCTGTCTCTACTAAAAAAAAAAAAAAAAATAGAAATTAGCTGGACAACTAAAAATATACAGAAAAAATTAGCCAGGCATGGTGGCGCATGTCTGTAGTCCCAGCTACTCGGGGAGGCTGAAGCAGAAGGATTGCTTAAGCCCAGAAGTCTGAGGCTGCTATGAGCTAGGCTGACACCATGGCACTTTAGCCTAGCCAACAGAGTAAGACTCTGTCAAAAAAAAAAAAAAAAAAAAAAAGTTAATTACAGATAAAATTCCAACTTCCAGCCAAGATAGAATAATAGAAGCAGATTTACTCTAACTTGAAACAAACGAAAGAATAGACAAAAATTAAACAGCACTTTGTGAGACACTGGACATAAGGTAGCAAAAGACAGACTGCTGACAGAAAACAGAAAAGGTGAGCTTTGAGAGCTTTCAGGACATGGTACAGGAAGGAATACCCAGGCAGAGTCTGATGGACTTCTTGACTTGAGGAGATGAACTGAGAATCCAGGGACATCAGGGTGGTTAGAGTCACAACATAGGGTAGCAGAGAGAAGAGCAGCACAGAAAGAGAATGATGAAGGTCTGTAAAGTCTTGACACATTCAGTAGAGTACTGCTCAGGACGTATGTAAGGAAACTACCTAAGACCCAGAAAAGAACCACCTGAAAGGATTAGAAGGATGAGTACTCAGAGCTCACACAGATCTATGAATAGTTGTTGTTCCCAAAAGCAACAATAAAATATTTCATTTCATAGAGAAATGGGTATTCAGAAGGATCTTGCCTCAGCAGTGGAAAATAATTAGTACTATACTAAATACTACTCTGCTCCCATTTAACAAATCTTAAAAGCAAGATCTAGAAAGATGAAACGGTTTCCAAGTAATTTAACTGTGTCCTAGAACAAAGCTCAAGAATATTTACCAGAATACAAAAATATCCAGCACTCAATAAGTAAAGATCACAATGTCTAACAACCAATAAAAATTTAACAAGCATGCAAAGGAGGAAAATACTACCCATAATGAGGAAGGGGGAAAATCAACGTAAAACAGATCTAGAAGTGACACAAATGTTAGAATTAGCAAAGATCTTAAAACAGTTATTATGAAGTTATTATAATTGAATTCCACATATTAGAAAAGCTAGAGAAAAAAACTGAACATGTTAAATAGAGATAGGGAAGATATAAAAAAGACCAAAATTGAACTTCTAGAGATGAAAACTACAATTTCTGAGATGAAAAATACACTGCATGGAATTAATCGTAGATTAGACACTGCAGAAAAAAAGGTCAGTGAACGTGAAAACATGGCAATAGAAACTATCCAAAATGAAACAGACAAAAAGACTAAAAATAAACTAATAAACAGAATATCAGAGAGCTATGGAAGAATTTTAAGTGGCCTAATATTAGAATGTATTAAAGTGCCCAAAGGAGATAAAGAGGTGGGTGAAAAAAATATTTTTACAAATAATGTCCTGGCCAGGCCCAATGGCTCATGCCTGCAATCACAGCACTTTGGGAGACCAAGGCAGGAGGATTGCTTGAGGCCAATAGTTCAAGACCAGTCTGGGCAACACAGGTAAGACCCCATTTCTACAAAAGTTTTTTAAATTAGCCAGTCATGGTGGCACATGCCTGTAATCCTAGCAACTTAGGAGGCTGAGGCAGGAGGATCACTTTAGCCCAAGAATTCAAGGTTACAGTGAGCTATTAAGCTATGATCATTATGATCATGCCACTGCACTCCAGCCTAGGACATAGAGCAAGACCTTGTCTCAAAGAAAAAGAAAAAAGAAATAATGTCCAAAAATGTTCTAAGTTTGATAAAAACTGTAAATTCACTGACATATAAAGCTCAATAAACTCCAACCACCAGAAACATGAAAAAAACGCAAAGATCTGTCAATCAAATTGCTCAAAATCAGCAATAAAGAGAAAATCTTAGCAGTCAAGAAAAAAAAAAAGACACACTGCATACACAGAACAAAGATAAGGACAACAGCAGATTTCTTATGTGAAGGAATGTAAGTGAAAAGATGGTACAGCAACATCTTTAAAGTACTGGTGGGGAAAAAAACCTGTCAATCTAGAATTAAATACTCAGCAAAAAGCTTTTAAAAAACAAAAACCTTTTAGGATATACAAAAGCTGAAAAAATTTCTCACCAGTAAGCCTGCCCTACAAGAAATGTTAAAGTCCTTAAGACAGAAGGAAAATAGAAAATGATACCAAATGGAAATATGGATATACACAAAGGAATTAAGAACATTGAAATTGGTAAGTATGTGAATACATAAGATTTTTTTTTTTACTTGAATCTATTTAAAAGATAATGAGCATTTTAGACACAAATAATAACAATCTAGTGTGGGGTTTATGGCTGGGGTAGTCAGAGAAAAGTTATATCCTATGAACTCTAAAGTGAAAGATGTATACTATTAAAGCCAAAGGGAATGTTTAAAATAATAATAAGAGTTAAAGCTAATAAGCCAACAAAGGAGATAAAATGGACTCATAAAAACAATGAAAAAATATTAAAGAAAAATTGAAAAAAGAAATAACACAAGGAACAGAAAAGAATAAGGTGATAGATTTAAATCTATATTAATCATGATAAATGTAAAAAGCCTAAACACCCCAATTAAAAGGCAGAGATTGTTAGAATAAATCACAATGAAATACACAGTATTTTCTTAAAGAACCTTTAAACAAACATATACTGAGTGTCAATAAGCTGAATGAATAAATCATTGTGTCTATAAGTCTTAGTAAAATCTGCAAACGGAAATCAGTAAATTAAAGAACTTTGGACATCAAACTCAAGTTATTCAAATCATTAAACCCATGAATAATCCAGATATACTAAATAACTTTTACCTCTCATTAAGCTCTAATAATTGATTTTTTTTATTATTGATAGAGGCTGTCTGGGTTAAAGACGCAATGCAATTACCTGTATTCTCTGTATTTGCAGTTTTTTATACTGCAGATGTTGGTTCTGTGTACACGAAACATCCTTAAGTCACAAAACAATTTAGTTTGGACCCAAAAAAACTCAGTATGTGAGCATAATTAGCTAGATTTAGTAATTCCACAATGTACACATATACCAAAACATGTTATATACCATAAACATACACAATTTTTGTTATTTAAATAAAAGAAAGGAAGAATGGATTCAATTTGGTTCATATACTCTTAGAGCTAATGCTAGAGGTTTCAATATTTAGAATAAAATGTAGACTGAAATACAAAGGATTATCTACTTAACTCTAGTTAAACCCCAAACTAAATGAACTGCAATATATTTTGAACATATTGATTACTGAGGTTTTACTAAATATTAAAAAAAAACCTAAAGAGGCTTTAAGAGATATCTCAGGATCCTACTTTGCTCCCATCCATTATTTTATTTTATTTTGAGATAGTTTTGCTCTGTCACCCTGGCTAGAATGCAGTGGCATCATCACAGATCACTGTAACCTCAAACTCCTGGGTTCAAGCGATCCTCCTGCCTCAGCCTCTCAAGAAGCTGGGACTACAGGTGTGTGCCACTACGCCTAGTTAATTTTTTCTGTTTTTAGTAGAGATGGGTGTCTCACTCTTGCTTGGGCTGGTACCGAACTCCTGAGCTCAAGCAATCTTCCTGCCTCAGCCTCCCAGAGAACTAGGATTACAGGCATGAGTCACCACACCCAGCCTCATCCATTAATTTTTAAATACTCTGCTCCTCTTCACTAATCATGAGCTCCTAAAAAGGTATAATAAGAATCATATTTTATCAGTTATGCTGAGACTTGTGCTTGGGTGCTTGACATTTTTTGTTTCTGATGTTCACAACTGTTATCCATATTTTACAGGTTTTAAAAAATATATGTTAACTTAAAACAAAAGGTTTGAGAGAGCTTACTGTCAGGCCAGGGCTCTGTCCTGTCAAAGTGAAGGATCTCCTGAAAACTGTGCTGAGAATCTGCAGAAGGCACAGGGCAAAGCAAGCAGAAATTGGCTGACCTGTGCTTATTATCCTACACACAGTGAAGCAGCTGCACGGTATCTATGCAGCTCCTAATATTACATGTTCAGTTACACTGCAGATACCTCTGGAAATAATAATGATTTAAATGGTATAATGGTGTACATCTCACCACTGGCCTGGGGCTACCTAACAGCAAACAAAAGTTTAAGAGTCCTCTGACCCATGAGGTCTCTGACAAAGGGTCTCTAAGATTTTTTTTTATCTCCTATGAATCTTATTAAAAACAAGCGGCACACACCATAAAATTTCTCTTCCTCTCCCCCACCCCATAAGTACGCATAAACCAAAGACACAGAATAAAGGATTTTCTCTATCCTATTTTAGGAGAAATTATTCTGTCTTGACTTCTAATGGAATATTGCCACTATATGTCTCAAAAGAAAGTTAAAAGAATGCTTTATCACATAATAGTTTGGGTATCATTACCTATATAAAACCTATAAAAGCAAATTTTTAACACTGCAATACTAGCCATATTAATAATATAGGCTAGCCAGGCACGGTGGCTCACATCTGTAATCCCAGCACTTTGGGAGGCCCAGGGAGGGAAGATTGTTTGAGGCCAGTAGTTTGAGACCATCCTGGGCAATACAGAGAGACCTTGTCTGTACAAAAACTTTAAAAATTAGCTGGGTGTGGTGTAGTCCTAGCTACTGGGAGGCTGAGGCAGGAGGATCACTTAAGCCCAGGAGTTTGAGGCTGCAGTGAACTATATAACTGGGCCACTGCACTCCAGCCTAGGTGACAGAGCAAGACCCTGTCTGTCTCATTCATCGATTCATTCATTCATACATAAATTAGGCCAATCTTTTTCAAAGACTTTTTTAATTTAAGAGGCTAAATGTTGCTGTCACAAAAATTCTTAATAAATTAATGACTGAAACTGAGTAATATATTTTGATCTGAGCTTCCTAGCAGCTAAAATAAAATAGGAAACATACTGGGTTATACAGTTTTCATTGCCTAGTACAAAAAAAACATATAAATTCTTGGCAATCTTTCTAGTTTTGTCAGAAATATATCAAATTATTTTCCACGTTAAAAAGGGTTGCTAACTTGGTACATAACAATAATAGCTAAACATGTACGGACGACTTATATCAAAGCAATGTACTAACATCTTCTATGCAGTCTCATTTCATCCTTATAATCATCCTGAGTTAGTCACTATTATCATTCCCATTCACTATTGATGCAGAAATATTCTTTAAATGAATGTCTTTTATATCTTTTTCCTATTAATATAAAAGCCAAAGGGATGACATTAAATCTTAGAAAAAGGCATTTTTGCAAGTAGACAACACATTTTAAAAATAATCTTTCAAAAACCTTCATTGAAATATTTCTTCCTGATCTTACTTTGTTGAATTCACTTAACTTTTCTAAACTTACAATCTGTACAAATTGCAAGCATCCATTAAAGCAAATAGATAAATTGCTTTAATGTGTATGTGTGTATGCATGTATACATGATTTTTCCTTAGCTTATTTTTGCCAAATAAAATGTCACATAGCAACTAGATACGCTTATCTTGAAAAACAAAAACTTTACTAGATAAATTACACTTGTCAGCAAACATTTTGGAAGTTGACACATGGAGAAACATCCAAAGTTACCAACAAGGAGGCTATAGGCAGGATGATTTCATTTCAATATGAGAGAGAAGATGTTTAACATGATTATAAGGAGAAGTGAATCACTTTTCAAAGTTCACTAGGTTCTCTAGCACTGAAAGCACTGAAGCAAAGAATGAAGAGTCCTGTGTGAAAGACATTGTAAAAGGTTTCTGCTTCCGATAGTACATTATTAGTAGTTTCCTAGGTTGCCATAAGAAAATGCCAGAAACTGGGTGGCTTAAAAGAACAGAAATTTATTGTTTAACCCTTCTGGAGTCTAGAAGTCTGAGATCAAGGTGTTGGCAGGGCCATGCTCCCTCGCAAAGCTACAGGGAAGAATCTTTCCTTGCCTCTTCCTGGTGGTGTGCTGGCTTACAGCTCCAGCACTTCAATCTCTGTTACCATCATCACATAGCATGTCCAACCATTAGTCTGTCTCTCTTCTCCTCTTCTTTTAAGGACACCAGTCATATTGGGTTAAGGGCCATACAAGGCTATATAACCTCATCAGCTTAAGTAATTACATCTGTAATGATGTTATTCCAAATAAGGTCACATTCTGAAGTACTAGGGATTAGGACTTCAACGTATCCTTTAGGGGGATACATTCAACCCATAACAGATATGAAGAAAAACTAGATGATTATCAACTCTAAGATGCTGAGGCTCTAGGTATGTATGAGAAAGAAAATGTAACTTTATATTATACAAGAGAACTTCAAAAAGGTTCATTAAAAATGTTTATCATGGGCTGGGTATGGTGGCTCACACCCATAATCCTAGCACTCTGTGAGGCCAAGGTGGGAGGATCACTTGAGTTCAGGAGTTCCAGGAGTGAGACCTCATCTCTACTAAAATTAGAAAAAATTAGCCAGGTGTGGTGGTGTGTGCCTGTAGTCCCAGGTACTCAGGAGGCTGAGGCAGGAGGATCGCTGAAGCCCAGGAGTTTGAGGTTGCTGTGAGCTAGGCTGATGCCGTGGTACTCTAGCCCAAACAACAGAGTGAGACCATGTCTCAGAGAATAAAATAAATAAGTTTATTATGAAAAACCTAGGCATGAATTTCAAAAATTTTTTGCACCAACATAAATTCATACTAACTTCTTATAATATGCCTAAACTGGATCTGGTTTGAGGCACTAAGAAGGATGACACATCAGTTTAAAAAGAGTCCCTAAGAGCAACGTGAATTCTGCTAAAATTGAAGTAAAAATAAACATCAAATTTATAGTGAAGTTTGGATGGAAGAATGGTGAAATCATTGATGCTTTATGAAAAGTTTATAGGGACAATGTCTCAAAGAAATAAGCAGTTTACAAATGGATAACTTGTTTTAAGAGGTGATGAGACAATGTTGAAAATGAAGCCCACGGTAGCAGCTCTCACCCACATCAAGAAAGGAAAAAATTGGGCTGGGCGTGGTGGCTCACACCTTCACCAGAGAGTGGCCTTCTCTGTCACAACAATGATCCAGCTCACTCCTCTCATCAAACAAGGGCAATTTTGTGAGCATTTCAACAGGAAATCATTAGGCATCCACCTTACAGCCCTGATTTGACTCCTTTTGACTCTTTTGTTTCCTAATCTTAAAAAATCTGTAAAGGGCACCCACCATTTGTCTTCAGTTAATAACATAAAAGACTACATTGCTATGGTGAAATTCCCAAGACCCTCAGAGTCCTTTAGGGACGGACTAAATGGCTGGTATCACCACTTGCAAAAAGTGTCTTAACCTTGATGGAGCTTATGTTGAGAAATAAAGTTTATATTTCTTACTTTTATCTTTTAATTCAATTTTTTTCCAAAAATTTTTTGAAGTCCCGTCATACATGAGCAGAACTATAATCCCAATTCACTTATTTATTCCATTTATTCATGTCATTCATTTAACAAATAGGTATTTGCTAGGCATTGTCCTAAACACGGAGACACACTGAAAAAAAGTCCCTGCCCTCATGAAGCCTGCATTCAAATAGGAAAAAGAAAGTCATCATTTATGACTATCTACTTTGTGTCAGGTACAGTAGTAAAAATGTACATGTTATCCCATTAGTCCTCAAAACAACCCCTATTAGTTAGAATCTTTTATCCCTTTACCACATGAGAAAACCAAGGCAAACAGACATGGTTATTTGTTGAAGGTCATCATCTTCATGATGAATTGACATTTTTTTCATCATAAAATATCCTTTTTATCTGTAATGCTATTATTTGTCTAGAAGTCTATTTTATCTGATATTAACACAGCCACTCCAGCCTTCTTAAGCTTACTTTCTCTATATGCTTGGTACAAATAAACATGTTTAGATGTTACTGTCAAATGACAGGGTAATTAAATTTGCAATGCCTGAAGAATACCTCAAATACCTTGGACAAACTTCCAAGGCAGCTATCAAAGGAAATCTAAAAGTTGGATGATATGTCAGACTAGGTAACTTGAAAGATGTCTTTTTAGTCTATGAACTTATGACTTCAGTATTAATAATACTTTATTATTTGTATTAATAAGCACATTCTTAGGCAGAAATACACAGCCTGGTGCTGTTCAGGGATTAGATTTATATAGGAAAATATCATTATTACCTATTAATTTGAAATTTATATTAAGTTTGACTGTAGTCAAAGTTTGGTTTTGCTCTACTTTCCAGAGAAATGAAAAATGAAGAGTGTAACAAATATCTAAAGAAACTGTAGTTCAGTACTTCAGTAACCAATGTCCGTTGCTTTAGAAACCCATTTACCTTACAATGTGCACATAAATTATGTGTCCTGTTTTTATAGTCTCTTTTAAGAAGCTCCTTAAACATACAATCAGCATTTTTTTAGCTTATTTTCAGTTATCATACATATACAAAAGTTAGCAAATTTTTTTTTTTAAACACAATGCCAATTTATTTTTTAAAAGCGCTCTGTGTCAGCCTACAGTTTGCGTTTTCTTTGCATAAAAAATTATATAAACTTTGGCTGGACGCGGTGGCTCACGTCTGTAATCCTACCATTCTGGGAGGCCGAGATGGGAGGATCGCTCGAGGTCAGGAGTTTGAGACCAGCCTGAGCAAGAGCGAGACCCCATCTCTACTAAAAATGGAAAGAAATTAGCTGGACAATTAAAAAAAAAAAAATATATATATATATATATAGAAAAAATTAGCCGGGCATGGGGGTACGTGCCTATAGTCAGCTACTTGGGAGGCTGAGGCAGAAGGATTGCTTGAGCCCAGGAGTTTGAGGTTTCTGTAAGCTAGGATGATGCCACGGCACCCTAGCTCAGGAAATAGAGCAAGACTCTATCTCAAAAAAAAAAAAAAAAATATATATACAAACTTTGAAAATTACATAAACTTGTAATCATCTAATACTGTGGTCCCCAATCCCTAGGCCTCAGCCCGGTACATGTCCATGGCCTGTTAGAAACTGGGCTGCACAGCAGGAGGTGAGCAGCAGGCGAGGGAGCAAGCAAAGCTTCATCTGTATTTACAGCTGCTTCCCATCGCTTGCCATCCCCCCTGCCCACTCCCCCTATTTCATGGAAAAATTGTCTTCTATGAAAAAATTATCTTCCATGAAACCAGGCCCTGGTGCCAAAAAGGTTAGGGACTGCTGATCCAATACATTCAGAAAAAATTTTCCCTCCCTCCCAACAACTATCCAGGAGGAATTAAAAGTCCTGAAAAAAGGCCAATTCAAAATGGTCTCTACCCTAGTAGACACAAAAAGTGAAAAGATGGGGAAAAAAGCAGAAATCGACTAAGAGGTGTTGCCAGTGTCTCTCAGGAGTGGGGCCCTGGCTGTCACCTGGGGCTGTGAAAGGCAGAGCCTACAGCATGCAGTGTGGCAGCTGGGAGACCCTGCAGCCACATCTTCCTCACCCCAGCACATCCATGTCCCAACTTAAGTGTTATGGAAATCCTTCAACAGGGTTCTCCTCCACTGCTCCACTGTGTGCATCTGGTTCTCCAAGTCCCCTCTGTCATAGCTGTCTGCACATTCCACTTCCCATGAGAGGTTTTCAATCTCAGCCCTCAGATGAGCCTGCTAGTATTCAAACAGCTCCTTCCTGCGTCCAAACTCCATGTAGCACGCAAATGAGTAAGTCTATTGCAGGGTATATTGACACTTAGACAAGAACTTGGTATTGTTCTGTAGGTACTGCTAGTAGATCTATGTCCCCAGATTGTTCGTGACCCTCTTCTGAATCTTCTTATGAATCTGCTGGTATGTCTGTGCCTCTAGCTACAAGCTTTTGTTGTAATTTTCCCACTCTCTCAAATTGGAATAAGTACTTCTTGAGGGCTTTCCTGCCCTGAGCTTGCTGGCTCTGGTTGACAATGTCAGGATTCTCCTTGGAATGACTGTACTCATAGTAGTACTCACTGTCATGAGCCTTCTAATTTCCTAGACACATCCAGCAAACGACAGGTTTACATTTGAAGCACTGCATGTAAGTACAGCCTCCATTCTTCTCGATGTAGATATTGTACTTGGGACAGTCTTTATTGTGAGCACCAATGTAGTTGGCTGTTTGAGAGTCATCTGCACACTTCATGAGCCATTTCCAGATTGTATCATAGCAGAGTCTGCGGGGACGTGATACATCTGATGACACTTGAAACAGAAGACTCACTGCACCAATTACACTACACTTAATGAGCTCTAGGTTTCTGTGCCTGAATAACCATGGGGCAGTCTGTACCAGGGCACAGCCGGAGCTAGTGATGACTCTCCAAATAGTCCCTGAAGAGGTCGTTTCTGCACTTGTCTCTCAATTCTTCATTGGGAAGCAACTGAAACACAAAGTCCTCTGAGGTACAGAGTAGACAGTCCTAAGCCACAGAAGAGATTCCCATGCTGTTCTTTACAAGCACTAAGCAGTACTGCTTCCAGCAACCATGGCAAAACTGGTACTGACAGGCCAGAAAGAGGCTTCCACACAAAATCCATATACACTGCACAGTGGTGAGGGGGATAGGCTTTGGGGACATATTTTGATCACTTAGGCTGAATTCGAGCTTCAAGTCCAGTTGGAGGAATTGGACTTGTATTTGCCCAACATCTCTGAGACTTCCCAGTGGAAATTAATGACTATAAGTTTGGCAAGTGAATGAGATACCTTTATGACAGGGGCTAAAGCTGGTCATGTGTTCCTTAAGGGCACCCTCCAAGTCCTTGTAGGTCATGCAGGTGAACTGGTACTCCATGAGATCAAAGGCATTGGCCCCCTGCTACTCCACATCTCTGGCGACTTCCACATAATAGTCTTCTATGTCCCCAGGGTCCTTGTCCTCTTCCTCCTCCTCTTCCTCACAATTTGGGTCACAGTTCTCTTCAATGCTGACAGACTCCTGGCTAGTCATGTCCATAGACACCTTAGTATCCAGCCCAGCCCAGTTGCAGATCAGGAAAACAGCTGTTTTTTCCCTCTCCTCCCAAACTTTCTCAAATACATTGTATTTTTGCCTTCTGTAAAAACCCTGAAGATTTTTCAGGCAGATATCATCCAAATATTATATGTCATACAATTTCTATAGGGAGCCATGGCTGAGCCCAGATAGGCCAGGTCAGACCAGGCCAGATGGGTCAGATTGGAGCACACCACCAGTCGGGCCTGAGCTGCTTCCTGCAGAGAAGCCATACCTGCAGTTCTGCTAAATCTTTCTTTTAAAAAATATTCTTTAATTCTGAATTTTTAATCAATTCAAACTCACCTTTTCCCTAGTTATTCCAAATGGCAAAATATTGCTTAAATCAGAATAGTTAATATAATACCAATTTACATAAAATAACAGTTTCACAGCTACCCTACATGGTAGCTAACATTCTAAAATATATGAAAGAAGATTATACCACCTGGAGATATAACAAAACAATCATTAAGGATATAGAGAAAATTCCCCAAATTCACCAAAACTACTTACTTCCACTAAGCATCTGACTACTTTTATACTAACTCAAACATATTTTCTCACCTGTGCCTTTATTTCTTCTAATTCTTTAGTTTTCTCTAATAATTCCTCTTTCAGCTCTTCAAACAGCAGCTGAAATTTTTCCTGGTGAGTTTGCTTTTCATTTAACAGGCGTTTAAGTTCATTTTGTGACTTTATGTACTCATCTTGCAACCTGATTTTTTTAAAAGAAGAACTCAATTTTAAGTGTTTCCTTTGCTTTCTAATTGCATTACTTTATGTAAAGTCAACCAACACTGCAGAAAAACAAGGTCAATATCATATATTTCATTAAACACACAAATACCTTTTCTTTACAGAGTTTCATTTCATTATTAACACAGTCGTTTCTGAATGCAATTTTAATTTGAGGGGAAAACACATTTAGCCCCCTGGAAACGTTTAATATTATATGCCTTGCTACTTTCAAAGCAAGACTTTTATAAATTCACAACCCACTTGATATTATACTTAATTTTGAACAACATAATTTTAAAGGAAAAATTGTACTGCATTAACAAAATTTTAAATGTATACGCTGGAAAATAACAAAATTATACTGTATGTTCCAGAGCAAACATTCAGCCAAGACAGTTCCAATAAATTTTTGTAACCAAGCCCCCCAACCTCTAAATTTAAGGATTAATAATTTACCTTGTGTGTTCAGCTTTCAGAGTCTGGTAATTAGTTTTATGATGTTCACATCGTACCCTTTCATCAATTAACATTTTTTGGAACTCAGACTGAGAATTTGTCAGTCCATTGTCTCCACCAGGAGGAAAAGTGTCCATATTGGTAAGTGAGCTGAGAACCATGTAAAAATAGGTTCTGACTTTTTTATTGCTCTAGTTTACTTTCCAACAGTATTTCCCACTTCTTTCTTGCTAAGGCAGAATCTCAGGAAGCCAAATTATACCTGCACAGAAAATTAAACTTAATTAGTGATCAGTGAACTTAAGCTTCCTTTGGTGTTAATGTATTTTTATCATTTATTATTCTCCTTATCATTTTTATAACAAAGCCCAATTTTCAGATTTTCAATTGTTCATAAAACAAAAAGCAAAAATAAAGTTGAATCATAACTAAAAAAATTTTCCTTTCTTCCATAAAGATTCTGTGACCATCACATCTTCAAGTATTAACCTAACAACAGTAGATGCACAGACTTTTCCAGTTTAGGTACTCCTAGATTGACAAACCACAGTCATGTTTCCTGAAACTATTGCAGTAAATTTCAAGGGTGGATCAGGGACAAAATCCATACTCCCAATTCAAGGGAAAAGCCACTTGAACTTAGTAAGTGGCTAGGAAGAATCATGATCTTCACAAAGATGACCTTTAGCATGTAACTATGTCTGTGATTAATGCTATGAAAGGTCTTTTGACACATGGCAAACTGTGCTCAGTCTGTAGATTCAGATGAGAAATCAATCAACAAATAAATATCGATCAACTCCCATGTGTTATACACTACGTTAAGAATAGAAAATTAAATCATCTCACCTATACCCTAAAGTACTGACCAAATATTATGAAAGTGTAACTATTAATAAATGTTTATTGCATCTAGAAGAAAAAATGATTTTTAAAGTGTTCTTAGTATAATTAAGAATAAAAATTTTAATTAAAATAGTTCTGTCCCCTTTAACTTCACTAATCTTTCTCTAGACCATTTTATATATATATATATTTTTTTTTTCCCTGATACAATTCTTCCTTAGTCATGTGTTATCATAAATGACTTAATATAAGAGCTTTGGCCTATGTAAACCAACCATTAAATTACTCAGTCTAGCCTCAAATATATCATCTCTGATAAATTAGTGTGATATTTGCATATTACATAAGAAAACTACAACTGGGGTTGCTTTGGTTTACTGTGAAATTATATTTTAATAGAGAAGGAAAAATCCTTCAAGGACACTTTATTCCTTACCCTCATGTTAAACATGCACTAGGATTCGACCCTGGTAAATATAGAGTGCACTCCCATAGCAGCTACCACAAAATAGTCCTGTCAAGAATATGTATTTCAGAAGGAATTAATGAAGTGGATCAAAAAATTGGCATGCAATTTTGATTCTACCATGGGTAAAATGCTATCAAATAGCATCGCATGCTACAGAGAAATTTTTCATGAAAGGAAGAGTCAACTGATACAGCAAACATCATTGTGTCTTATTTTAAGAACTTGCCACAGCCATGCCAACCTTCAGCAACCACCACTCTGATCAGTCAGCATCCACCAACATCAAGTTAAGACTCTCCACCAGCAAAAAGATTACAATTTGCTGAAGGCTCAGATGATTATTAGCATTTTTAGTAATAAAGTATTTTTAAATTAAAGTATCTATAATTTTTAGACATATGAACTACAGTATTGTGTAACCGTAACTGTTATAGGCACTGGGAAACCAAAAAATTCACATGACTTGCTCTATTGCAATTCTCATTTTATTATGGTGATAATCCAAGTAAGTGAAAATTTTAAACATTAATTGCTAAACATAAGTTAAGTTTACCGTTGACTTTTAAAGCTTTATAAAAAGATAAAATATATTTTGGTGTGTTAGAAAATATGTCCTGTTCCACACTAAAAAATTGTTCTACGGGGCTGGGTGTGGTGGCTCACGCCTATAATCTTAGCACTGCAGGAGGCCAAGGCAGGAGGATTGCTTGAGCCTAGGAGTTCAAGAGCAGCCCGAACAATAGCAAGGCCCTGTCTCGGACACATATGGTGGCTCACGCCTGTAATCCTTGCACTCTGGGAGGCTGAGGTGGCAGGACTGCTTGAGGCCAGGAGTTTGAGACCAACCTGAGCAAAAGCAAAAGTCTCTAACAAAAACAGAAAAAAATTAGCCAGGTATTGTGGCACATGTCTATAGTCCCAGCTACTTAGGAGGCTGAGGCAGGAGGATTGCCTGAGCCCAAGAGTTTGAGGTTGCAGTGATCTATGACAATACCACTACACTCTACCCGGGACAACAGAGTGAGACTCCGCCTCAAAAAAAAAAAAAATTTATCTTTACAAAAAATAAAATAATTAGCCAGGTATGGTGGCACACACCGTAGTCCTAGCTACTCAGGAGGATGAGGCAAGATCTCTTGAGCGCATGAGGTTGCAGTGAGCTCTGGTGACACCACTGTACTCTAGCCCAGGCAACAGAGTGAGACACAGTCTCAAAAAAAAAAAAAATTATTCTATGAAAAAACATGTTTCTAAAATTATAAAATATTGGTGTGTGAAAGGCAGTTCAAAATTGCTTCCTTCCTAAATTTTCACTAAAAATTAAGGTTACTAAGAGTTAAAATTTTTATTTATATAATTCTGTATACAAAGTGTAGAAGAAAATAATAAGGTATGTTTCTGGTGAAAAAAATTATTTAAAAAGATATAAAAATGTGTTTTTACTTAAAAAATAATTTTATCTAATTCAGAGGTTAAAGGTTTTTTCAAAATAGGGGTTTAGAAAAAAATAAGAACAAGACAGAAAGGAACAAGTATTAATAAAAAAAAAAGTGATACCAAAATGTTATGAGGATGTATTTTTGGCAAGAAAAGTTAAAAAGAGAATGAGAGTAATTTTTGTATAAAAAAGACTCCTGTGTGGTCAAAATGATATGATAAAAATTTTAACCAAATGTAAAATGATTGGTGCTCCAATATGAAAAAAAGAGAAATGTATTAAACTAAAAGTTTAAGCAAGTTGTAGAAAGTCTGAGCAAACTGTAAAAAATTTGTGAAAGATGAATCATATGAAAGGAATTTTATGTATGATCAAATTGGCTAAAATTAGAAGAAAATCATTTAAAGGTTTTTCTAAAAATTGAGCCTTGATATCAAAAGCACACTAATACAAAACTAAAAGTACACTAATACAAAACTAAAAGTTCATCCTCTCTGTTAAAACAAGGTTTTGTTAGAGTACTGAGTGCTCTTAATAAAAAAGTTTTTCTTTACCTTTTGGTAATAGATTCTGTGTTTTATCAAGATAAGTTCTTGTGCTTTGTGCTGTGCTTATTAGGTACTTGACTATTTGGGAAAACTGAGCCTTAAAAGAGTTTCTTTCTACATCTATGTAATTTTATATATTTTTATAAGTCTTTTAATTATTACTCTGGTCAACTGAATAACTTATTTCACAGTAACCTGTGATCCCATTTTGTTTTAAACCTTTTGATATTTTTGACAAAATTCCCCCAAAATCAAATTCTAAATTGAGTCATTTTGACCTCTTCCATCTTGTAAAAGAGAGATCTAAACTAATTATACTTACTAGATGTATTAAATTACATGGGAAGCAATGTCAAAATAAGTGATTTTAACATTCTTTAAGTTATATTTATGGATGTGCTATTAATGTGTTTCAAAAATTAAATGAAATTGCTATATATCTGATATTTCTTGGTATAATACTAGCAGTCATAATTTTGGTTATTCTGTTAAAATGTTACATGCAACAAAAATAATCAAATTTCATTGTCAATTGCTGGTTATAATGAACTCTCATCAGGTTTTTAACCATGACCATTCTAAGATTTTGTCATTCACAGTAATTGTTTTGATTCTTCTCTAAAAGCAGCTACGGTCCAAAATTGCTTTTTATTCATGAGAAGGACTTTTAGAAAAGACAAAAAATAAATAAAAATAAAAAAAACTTCTGACAGGTACTGTTGAATACAGGCGTAAAGTGGTATTTCATTGTAGCTTTAATCTGCATTTTCCCAAAGCACTTTTTCATATATTTAATGGCCATTCATAGATGTTCTTAATCTATGAAAAGATTTTTGCTTTAAGAACTATCACGGTAAAGAATATTTACTTTGTAACTGGTAAAATGGGAGATGGCTAATTTGTACATTAGAAATGAAAACAAGCTTAACATTGATCTTGGTGAACTTACTGGTAGCTTCCTGAGCACACTATGGGTTTTCCACCTCCATGTTTTTGCGAATGCAATTTAGTTGCCCAGAAGGCCTTTTCCATCCCTCTGTATTCTGATCTAGTGAATTTCTAATGGGCCTTCAAACCCTGCTCAGGAATGCACTACTTCCTCCATAAAGTACTGGATCTCTCAAATATACATAATTATTCTGTCTTTATCTTGCACTTTAGCATATGTAACACATGCAATGTAACTTCCTCCATGACAAGAAACATGTTTTACTCATCTTCACAACCCCAACATCTAAAACAACCATAGGAACATATTAAGAGCTCAAAAATATGAAATGAACAAATAATATGTTCACCACTCTAATGCTAGTTTGGTTTTGATTCTTTTTTCATCCATGTTCAGAAACTGAGGCTTCCAGATTATAGTAGGCTGAATATTACACCAACCCCCAAAAGATGTGTCACCTCCTAATCTCTGGATGCTATGAATATGACGGGATTAAATTAAGGGTCTTAAGAGGAGGAACTTATCCTGCATTATATGGATGGGCCCTAAATGCAATCACACGTATCCTTGTACAAGAGGAGAGGAAGTTCTGAGACTGAAGAGGAGGCAGCAATGTGATCATGGAGGCAGAGAATGGAAAGATGTAGCCACAAGCTAACGAATGCCTGGAGCCACAAGAAGCTGGAAGAGGCAAGGAAAGGATTCACTCCTAAACCCTTTAGAGAGAATGTGGCTCTGCAACAACTTGATTTCAAACATCTAGTTTCTAAAATTATAAGAGAATAAATTTTTGTTTTTTTGAGCCACCTAGTGTGTGATAATTTCTTACAGCAGCCGCAGGTAGCTAATACACTGGCTTTCTTTTCCATTTATTCATAATGAATTTTACCCAAACTCAAAATTTCTACCACAATTTTAAATTCCTACCATGGTCAGACTTCTCTGATTTCAACCGGTCAATATACAGCTATCAATTACTCACAGAATTAAATATATATTAGACATATGAAATATACAATAAAATAAACAATTCTTATTGTGCAGGGTTTACCAGATAAAGAAACTCATAATGTAAATTTGTAAAAGTACATAGGTCAAACTGTGCTAAGATAAAAAAATGAAACATTATCTTTCTTGGTCAGCCTATTAGTCAGTGAGCACTTATTAGGCTAGTCTCTGTGAAAGGCAGTTTTCAAAAGACTAACACAGCCCTTCTCCAAATTCATCTTCCTCTCTTTGCAACTATCACACTCACATAATCACACCCGCATGTCCTTCCCACCACTTCTTTTGACTGGTCCCAACTCTACAAATGACATTTTCTTTTGCACAGGCACTGTATTTCTTAAGCAGTGAGTGGTACAATGTCTGCCCAAAAGTATGGTAATTCAAAATATTCAAAAAGCACAGCTGCTAATGCTCATGGAAAGCTTCCAAAACCCACTCCATTAAAAAGCACATGCTATGCCTTTGAACATTTCAAAACAATGCTTTAAATACTACATGCCTCAAAGTGAATGTTGTTTTTTAAAAAAAACATTGAAAGTCTTGGGAGAACCTACATCAGGCATTTATTTCACTCATAAACAAAACATTAGTAATCAATTTCTTCAAAATCCAGAGAGAATCCTACACTAGTCACCCAAACGGCCTTTGGATAGTCATCCCAGGATGTCTTGTGTACAAAAAATGTCACAACTTGACAGCCTGCCAGAACCTGAAGTGCAGCTGGGAGCAGACCCTTCAAAGCCCTGGTAAGGTGCCAGGCCCTATAATTGTGATTTAGAAAGAAACAGGGGAGGGCAAAGAAAGAGGAGAGGAGGAAGATATGCATTCGAGTGGTTAGCAGTCAACCACCAAGCACTCTAAATTAAAATGTTATTCTATTCTTATAATTGTACTGTCTGCCTCTGCACAGCTTAATTCACACAAAAGAATTCTGGAAAGTAGGATATAGTAATCAGTCAACCTCGAATGTTTAGTAGCAAATTATGAGTCTCTGAAAGTTGTGATCTGAAAGGCAAAGGTGACTCCTGCCCAAACTATACTTCAAATTCATTTTAATGTTTCTTAGTGTGGGCTCTATTACATATAATATGGGGAGTTTCCAGAAGATTTATGAGCACTTAGTACCTCTATGTGAGCTGTAGAGTCTTTTTGGCTTACATTCTCATCCTTCTCCTGAAATAAAAAAGGCTGCCTACCATATGGCTCCTAATGCACAATAAAGATTGTTTACTGATGTAACATCATATCCTGAAAATTGTTTTTTAAATAAATCTTGATTTAATTTTATTTCCATGAGATTTATGCCTTAGTCTCAAAAGTTAAATAGAAAAAAAATTGATAGTTAAGAGTTTAACTGATATTTTTACTGCAGTTGACATAAACATTCTCTTTTTCATCTTTTGGAATCTGTCAGAAAGAAACTATAAATTTTTCATTGCCAGAAACAGGAGACAAATAAGTCACCCTCAAGCCATACAGGTTAATTTTAAAACCATATATCTTTTTTTTTTAAAAGTGATTAAACAACCAGTATTTATTGAGTGACTACTATCCCATACTTAGAGTGGTCTACTTACAAGAGACTTGAGCAATATAAAGAAATATGCAGACTATCAAGTCTATCAGGATTTCCTCAGCAAGAAAGAGCCTGCCCACGTTCAGGGTACTATGGAAATTTTCTAAGCGTCTTTTATATGCCAGATACTTTGTTGGGTACAGGAATACAGAAATAAATAAAAGAAAATCCTTGTCCTCAAGGAGTTCATGATAATCAGTGGAATATACTTGTTAACCAACAAGTGCTGACTGAATGAGAGAAAATGTACTCTTTATTAAATCCCTTTGGACTGTTAAAATTTTTTATCATGTGCATATACTAACTATCCAAAATCAAATTCAGAAAGTTTTTAAAATTATACAACATTGTAATATATTTAAAGGTAATATGGGTGCACAGGGGAGAGAACCTTAATTTTGTTAGTGAAGCTGACAGGGAAAATTTTACAAAGAAGGTAACCCTAAGCTAAAACTAAGAAAAAGATGCAAGAAAGAAGTATCAAGTACAAAGGTAGGGAGACAGAAGAGAAGAACATTAGAGTTAGAGGACAAGGAAAGGAGAATAGCCTAGAGAAAGGCAGGACTTTGAAGGCCACGTGCAGAAGACTGAAGTTTATTTTGGGGTCTTGGAGAGCTACTGAAAAATTTTAAGCTTGTGGATAGATGGAAGACAGTAAAGGATAGAATCAGATTTGTATTTCAGAAAAATAAGTAAGTTATTTGTAGAGGACAGATTTGAGGGCAAAGAGGGACAGAAGAGAGAGAAAAAGAAAAGGGGATCAAAAGTCTAGGAAAGGCCATGCGCGATGGCTCACGCCTGTAATCCTAGCTCTCTGGGAAGCCGAGGCGGGCGCATTGTTTGAGCTCAGGAGTTCGAGACCAGCATGAGCAAGAGCGAGACCCCGTCTCTACTAAAAATAGAAAGAAATTAATCGGACAACTAAAAATATATAGAAAAAATTAGCCGGGCATGGTGGCTAATGCCTGTAGTCCCAGCTACTCAGGAGGCTGAGGCAGGAGGATCGCTTGAGCCCAGGAGTTTGAGGTTGCTGTGAGCCAGGCTGACGCCATGGCACTCACTCTAGCCTGGGCAAAAGAGTGAGACTCTATCTCAAAAAAAAAAAAATTCTAGGAAAGCAATGATGAAAGCCTGAACTAAGGTAGTGTGGCAGCAGGTAGTCAAGAGGAAATAGTCTTGAAAATTAATTTGGAGGCAGAAGGAGCAAAAAACAAAAAGTATTTTAATGTCACTAGTTAAAAGGCCAACAAGGAAGCCAGCACAGAGGGAAGGAGGGAGGGAGAGAGGCACTAAAATGAAATCCAGTTAAAGTGGAAAAAAAGTAGTTTCAAAAGATTATAATTACTTCCAAGCACTCGTTCTCCGTAAGAATGAAGAATCAAGCACAGCAACCTCTGCAAAAGCATCTTAGTAAACCGGAAACACTGTAACAGTAGAACACTCAGAATATCCACCTTTCTTCCATAGGGATTTCATAAGCAGAGGGGTAAACTCTAAAGCTGGCTCTGTCAGGAACAAAGACATAAAACAAGGATTTTGTTCCTTAAATGTCCACCTGCTGCTGCTCCTCCTCATTCTTTCCTTCAAACAAATCATCTCTATAGCAACACACTCTTAAGAAATTTGTGGGTGGGAAGCATATGTTTGTGGAAAAACGAGAACACGAGCTACTTTATTTTTTCCTTTAATACAAGAGATACACAATATATTAGGACACAACTGAAAAATAACAAACAGATATGAAACAAAAAATTTTAAAACACAAGGAAATGTAAAAATTGTACGATTGATACTGCACATGTTTACATGGAAATTCTTTTTATAGGTTACAATGACACCTTGTGGTAAGATTTTTCAAATTATACAAATTATCTTGGAAAATATTTTTACAGCAGAGATATAAGAAAACTGGTTTAGAAAACAGGAAAGACCAAGACCATAATATTGACAAGGTATGGACATGTGTAATAATTTATTTGGAAAATTAAAGTTGAAAAACCAAACTTTAAAAAATGTCACAACACCATGTAGGCAAAAAGCAGCTTACTAACTACAAATACAGGTTGAATATCCCTTATGTGAAATGCTTGGGACCAAAAGTGTTTCCGTGATATAAATCCTACTCTCTCATAGGCTTATAATGTAATTTCAGAGAAAGCTTGAGGAAGAAAAGCACCAAGAACATTGTTTGCTAAACAATTATGCATGCTTTATGATAGTTATCAAGACATTTCTACCTCAAAAATAAAAAATTCTGGATGACAACCTGGTAACCAAAAGCTTTCACAATAAACATATCCTTTGACTTAGTAATTCTACATTTTAGGAATTAATTCTAAGAAGCTAAACAGAGATATGCACGTATGTTTAGGGATCTTCTTTATTTATCATTCAATAAATGTTTATTGAGTACATCCTAAGTTCCAGGTACGAGTGGAGGATAGAATTAGCTCCATGTCCTCATGGTACTTACATCATAGTGGTGCTATAATGGAAAAACAGGCTACTAAAAAAACACGTTACAAATGGCAAGATATGCCGTATTCGTGGATCAAAAAATTCAACATTGTTAAGATGTTAATTTCTCCCAAATTCAATGTAATGCTATTCAAAATCCCAGCAATTTTTACAGATATTAATAACCTGATTTTAAAATTCATATGGAAATACAAAGGACCTAGAACAGCCAAAAAACACTCTGAAAAAGAACAACGTTGGAAGACTTCTACTACCTGACTTCACAACTTATTAAAATGCTACAGAAATCAAAACTGTGTGTCATTACACCAAGACAGACACAGAAATCCATTTAAAAATAAGAGAGTTCAGAAATAGACTCAAACATCTACGATCAATTGATTTTTGACAAAAATGCAAAGTCAGTTTGGTGAAGAAAGGATAGTCTTTTCAACAAATGGTCCTGGAGCAACTGCTCTTTCCATATGCAAAAAAAAAAAAAATGGACTTCAAGTCATACCTCACACCATATACAAAATTGACTCAAAATGAATCACAGACCTAAATATGAAATCTAAACCTACAAACCTCCTAAAAGAAAACATAGAGAAAATCATTTAGATCTTGGTTAGGTAAAGATTTCTTAGATACAACACCAAATGCACAAACCATAAAAGAAAAAGCTGACAAACTGGACAACACCAAAATTAAGAACATCTGTTCTTCAAAAAACAGACAAATGCAAAGATATGCCAGGCTTGGGGGGTGGGGCGGCTTACAAATTATATAACTGATAAAGGACTTATATCCAGAATACATAAAGAACTCTCAAAACTAAATAAGAAAACCCAATTTTTTTTTTAAATGAGCAAAAGATTTCAACGGATATTTCACCCTAAAGAAGATATATGCATGGTTACATAAACACTTGTTTGTAATTGCTGGTTGAAGCATTCTTATGTTTGAGGGTGATCTGTTGATTTGGTGCACTGTCAGTTAAAGTAGAGATCTCTGTAGCAAGCTCTCAGTGAGGGCCAGAGGTTCCTTTAGCCTAAGGTTGCAGGCCTCTTTGGGGCAAGCAGTGAACTGGCAGACTAGCTGGGGAATTCACAGTGAGTTCTGGGAAGTGAGAGCGCCTTAGGGGGCTTAAGAAACTGTCCACTAGTCCCAGATGAACAAAGACTGTATGCATGTGCACAGGAGATTAGAGCAGGCCCAGGCCACCCACGATGTCCAACAGAGAGACACAATGGAGGCCAAAGGAAAGTAAAAGCCAGGGCAGACTCGAAAATGACCTGAGTTTAGATGCACTTCTTAGCCCTTACATACAACCATCAGCAGAGAGCGGAAGAGTCATAAATTTAGATCAGGAAAGTTACTAAACAAACAGAAAAAACAATAACTTCGAACCCTCTGGGGAAATATAAAAACATGTAATTACTTTAAAATATTATCTAAAATGTCCAGTGGTCACCAAAAAATTACAAGACATGCTAAGAAAAAAGTGTGACCCATTCTCAGGAAGAAAAACAGCAAATAGAAACTGTCTCTTGGTGTCCCCAAATATTGGATTTAGGAGACAAAGCACTTCGAAGGAACTATAATAAATATGTTCAAATAACTAAAGGAAATCATGTTTAAAGAACTGACAGTGGCTCAGTGAAGTGAAACTTTCAATAAGGAGATTAAAAATTGTTTTAAAAAACAAATTCTGAAGTTGAAAAATATAATTACTGGAATAACTTGCTAGAGAAGCTCAACAGCAGACTTGAGATGGCAGAAGATAAAAGCAATGAATTTGAAAACAGGTAAATATTAATAGAAAGTATCCAGTCTGAAGAACAAAGAGAAAAAAGGACTGAAGAGAAACAGAGATTGGGGATCTGTGGGACAGTATCAAGTACAGCAAGTCATCAAATAATGTCATTTTGTTCAACACTGATGAGAAAAAAATAGATTACTGGCCAGGGCCACTGTCTTTCTGGAGTTTGCACATTCTTCCCCATGTATGCATGGTACTCCAGTTTTTCCCATATCCCAAAGATGCATTAGGTTCACTAGCGTATCTACATGTCCCATTAAGAAAGAGTGTGTTTTGAACTGCACAGTAGGAGGTGTCCCTTACAATTTTTGCTCTGCAAACATTTATTTCTTGACTGCTGTCACTGACTGACCAAAAATTGGGTAATTACCTTACTTTTTTTAAAATTAATCTTTCTTAAACATATGTATAGCTCACCTTTATTTCAATATTTAATATTAGAAGTGCTTTGGGTCTATACTTAGAAGTTTGATGATGTTTTTGTGATCAGAAACATGCCACAGAAACTTAACTCGTTTATATTAATTAGCCTATGGTAAAACTAGTTTCATTATACATCATTTTCCTTAAAGTGACAGTTTTCAAGAACACATTGACAATGTTAAGTGAACAATTATGGCACATCAAATACATGTAATGGGAATCCCAGAAGGATAAGAAAGAAAGGAACTGAAAAAATTTTGGAGAAATAATGACCCCAAACTTCCCAAATTTGATGAAAAACATTAATTTACACCTCTAAGCTGCCCAACAAATCCGACAAAAATAGATCAACCAAACTGCTGAAAGACAAAGAGAAAATCTTAAAAAGAGCAAGAGAAAAATAACTCATCGCACTCTGGAAAAGAATATGATTAACATCTCGCTCTTATCATAAACAATGAGGTGGAAAAACAATGAAATTTCTTTTAAAAAACGATAATCAACAAAATCTCCACTAAAAATTCTATGTACAGCAAAACTGCCCTCCAAAAAAGGAGGTAAAATAAATACACTTCAAGATAATCAAAGACTAAGAGAAGTTACCACTGTCAGACATGCCTTATGAGAAATATCACAGGGAAGTTCTTGAGGATGAAGAGAAGTCACACCACAGAATACCAGAGAACCTACAGGAGAATGAAGCTCCCAAGAAATTGTAATTACATAGGTAAATACAAAAGACCCTAAAAATACAATTATATTCATTTTTTCTTCATTTCTTCTAAAGATACAAGACTATATACACCAATAATTATAGTGCTGTATTGTTGGGTTTATAATATGCACAGCTAAAATACATATGACAATAATAGGACCAAAAAGGGAAAAGAAAAAAGATATATTGGAGGGAAGTTTGTATAATTTATTAGAATCCAGTATTATTCTGAATAAATCAATGCGATAAAAAGATAAAATGCATATTGTAATTCTTAGAGCAACCACTAAGAAAATAACACAATATAGCAAAAGAAATCAATAGAAGAATTAAAAAGGTATTCTAAAAAATATTTAACATAGGCCAGGCATGGTGGCTCATGCCTGTAATCCTAGTACTCTGGGAGGCTGAGGCGGGAGGATCGTTTGAGCTCAGGAGTTCAAGACCAGCCTGAGCAAGAGTGAGACCCCATCTCTACTAAAAAAAAAATAGAAAGAAATTAGCTGGACAACTAAAAATATATATATAAAAAATTAGTCGGGTATGGTGGCACGTGCCTATAGTCCCAGCTACTCGGAAGGCTGAGGCAGGAGGATCGCTTGAGCCCAGGAGTTTGAGGTTGCTGTGAGCTAGGCTGATGCCACAGCACTCTAGCCCAGGCAACGGAGTGAGACTCTGTCTCTTAAAAAAAAAAAAAAAAAAAAACACTAACAAAGAAAGTCAGTAAAAAAGGAAAAGAGAAAGCAAAAAAAAAAAAAAGACAAATAGAAAATAAGAAAATGGCAGATACAAATCCACTAATATAAAAAGTACATTAAATATAAATGAACTAAACACCCTGTTCAAAAAGGAGAAAATGTAGGCTGGGCGCACTTGCTCATGCCAGTAAACCCAGCACTTTGGGAGGCCAATGTAGAGAACTGCATGAGCCCAAGAGTTCAAGACCAGCCTGGGTAACACAACAAGACCTCATCTCTACAAAAAAATTTTAAAATTAGATGGGCATGGTGGTGCACACCTGTAGTCCTAACTACTTGGGAGGCTGAGGCAAGAGATTTGTTTGAGCCGAGAAGTTCAAGGCTTCAGGGAGCTATGATCATGCCACTCCAGCCTAGGTGACAGAATGAGACAGACCCTGTCTTAAAAAAAATAAATAAATAAAGGGAGCGGGGGGGGGGGGGGGGAATGTTATATTGAATTACAAAAACAAAACCCAACTACATGCTGTCTACAAGAGATACATTTTCAATTCAAAGACATAAATAGGTTAAAAGTAAAAGAATAGGAAAAAAATACACCATACAAACAGTAACCATAAGAAAATTAGAGTGGCTATAGTACAAAGACAACAAAATAGAATTTAAAACAAGAAAGATTACTAAAGACTAGGAATGGCATTTCTTAATCATAAAAGGGTTACTAGAGCAGATATAAGAGATATAACAATTATAAGTGTTCATGCATCTAACAACAGAACTCCAAAATACATGAAACAAAAGAAATTAAAAATAAATAGAAAAATTTTTTTTTTTTTTTTGAGACAGAGTCTTGTTCTGTTGCCTGGGCTAGAGTGCCGTGGCGTCAGCCTAGCTCACAGCAACCTCAAACTCCTGGGCTCAAGCAATCCTTCCACCTCAGCCTCCTGAGTAGCTAGGAATACAGGCATGCGCCACCATGCCTGGCTAATTTTTATATATATATATACTTTTAGTTGTCCAGATCATTTCTTTCTATTTTTTAGTAGAGACGGGGTCTCGCTCTTGCTCAGGCTGGTCTCGAACTCCTGACCTTGAGCCTCCCAGAGTGCTAGGATTACAGGCGTGAGCCACCGTGCCCGGCCTAAATAGAAAATTAAGT